>QLSS01000644.1:14015-49429 GCA_024372645.1 Trichomalopsis sarcophagae | reverse complement strand
GAAGTTCTAGATAAGTTCGAAGCAGAGCTACAGTTAGCTAGCCCAGATACACCTGAGCATAATGGAGTGGCTGAACGTTTCAATCAGACCATCCAGAAAATCACGAGAGCTTTAATGTATGATACACGGCTACCTGAGAATATGTGGGATCTTGCCCTGAATGCAGCCGTTTATTTCTATAACAGGACGCCTCATAGCTCGAAAGAAATGATATCGCCCTTACAAAAGTTCAAACCAGAATTTAAACTCAACCTGGAACAACTAAAGCGTTTTGGTTGTATAGCTTATATCAAAGTACAAAGGAAAACAGGACCTAAGTTTGATCAGCTGGGAAAACGAGTAGTATTGATAGGCTACAAACCAACTGGATATTTATTTTTAAAACCAGAAGAAGGAAAATACTACTAAAGCAGAGATGTTCGATTCAATGAAAAGCTCGTGTTTGGGGACAAATACAATAAAAACAGCATTAAGGATTGAGCAAATCCAATGGAAGAAATAAATAAAGAAACATGGCTTGTTAAGTTCGATGAAGAAGATGAAGTTTTGATCTCTGAAACGGAGGGAGAAAAACGGCGAAGAGGTCGCCCAAGAAAAGTAAAAGAAGTCGAATGTCCATCAGAGTCACAGGTACTTGAATCCGAATTAAACTTGCTGGAAAGCGATGAACTGAATGCGTTCATAGCAACTGTGGAATCCGAATTCCTACAGAGAAGCCATGAATACGAAAAACAAGCTTGAATGGCAAAAGGCTATTAGGAGCGAATTAGACTCAATGGAGAAAAACAAAGTCTGGACACTTGTCGACAGACCTGTGATTCAAGGAGGAAAAAGACCTAACATAATTGACTCAAGATGGGTTCTAAAAACAAAAGTTGGATTGAATAATGAAAACAAGTATAAAGCTCGACTTGTGATAAGGGGTTTCAAAGATCAAAACCATTATAAATTAATGGAAAGATATGCGCCTGTTTCTTGGCTACCTCTGATTAGATTAGTGCTAGCAATCATAAATAAGTTTGATCTCGAAGTAAGACAGCTTGATGTTAAGACAGCTTTTCTGAATGGAGCAATCGACAGTGAAATAAACATGGAAATACCTGAGGGTATTGATGTTTCTCCTGAAATCAGACGAAATAAAGTCTGTAAAATTCATCGTGCTTTGTACGGTTTGAAAATAAATCCGAAAAGATGGTATGAAAAATTTTCAGAAGTTGTAATAAAACTAGGTCTAAAGTCTCATGATTCAGAGCCCTGTCACTTTACTTGGCGCAACAATGAAAAATATCTGATAATGTTGCTGTATGTTGATGACATACTGGTAGCCAGTAATGACACACAAAAGCTTGATGAAATTACGTCAAAACTTAAGTTGGAATTCGAAATGTCCGATATGGGAGAGCCCAAGAGTTTCCTTGGCATCGAAATAAATCGAGACAGGCGAAATCAAACGATGATTCTGACTCTAGAAAATTACATTGACAAAATGCTGAAACGTTTTGGATATAGTGAAATGCATCCTCAGAGAACGCCAATGGTGACAAATCAAGTGTCAAACCAAGAAAGGCGAGAAAGAGAGGAAAGCGAAGATCAGCTCGAAAATACTATGAATAAAACAAACGGTCCTTATAGAGAGATAGTAGGTTCTCTCTTGTATCTTGCTAAGACTGTACGTCCCGACATAGCATGTGCGGTGAATGTGTTAAGCAGACACCAAATCAATCCCACTGATGAGGAGTGCAAAATGGTGAAACGAGTTTGCAGATACTTGAAACACACCAGAAGTCTAGGTCTTAAGTTTGAAGGAAAGCTTGATAATTTACAAGGTTTTTCAGATGCCAGTTTTGCTGACTGTAAAGGCTCGATTACAACAAGCGGTTTTGTAATCAAACTCTATGGTGACACAGTATTGTGGAAAACCCATAGACAGAAATTCGTAGCCTTATCGACCTGTCAAGCTGAATATTTAGCAATGAGCGAGGCTAGTCAGGAGATGGTATCTCTACAAAACTCGTTAAGCTTGATTCTGAAAAACTCCTTTTTGCCAATGACTCTTTGGTGCCATAATACAGCTGCTGAGGCTAGTACTCAAGTAAGCAGTACAAATAAACTCAGACATATGACCGTAGTTAGAGAACACTTTGTTCGAGAGTGCGTAGCCAGAAATCTAATCAAAGTCAGTTGGATTGTATGAAAAGATCAAATAGTAGATATATTCACAAAGGCGTTGCCTTTTGAATGACATGCTAAACTAACTAAATTGCTTTTAAACTATTATTTAAAATATTAACATTTGTTTGCTTCTTTCAGACGCTAAACCATAAAGCTGAACGACGTCATTGAAATCTGCTCGGGAGGGAGTGTTGAGGATAAGCGAGCAGAATTCCAACGACTGCGGAGAGAACACGCTGGGACTGTGCTTCCCCCTCTCCCCGTCCAACTGAGGCTAGCGTCGACGTCGCGGCTGTGGCGGCGATGCTCACTTCTCTGTGTGCTCTCATGCGAGAAAGACGTGTTCGCTATTCAATTGTGTTTTACTCAGTTCCTTTGTTAAGTTCGATTTATTCCTTTTACTTGTGTTAAGTAAGCTCGACGGTAAGCTTCAATAAATCAAGTGTTTGTTCGATTGAAAATTAGTGTTATTTATTATCAAAGTCACGCCAGGCCTATTAAAAAGCTCAACACAATGTTAAAAAATGTTTTCAAACACTTTGTAATTATTTGACAGTATTAATTATATCAACAAAATCTAACAATAAAATAATATTAATTGAACTTTTTTTTATTTACATTTATAATATAATGTAAATTGTAGGATTTTAACAATCATAACATTCATATTCTGTAATAAAATGTAATACATAATACAATATTAACTTTTATATTAATTGATAACTATATCTTAAATCCCTAACGAAAAATAAAAATAAAAACAACTAAAGATAAAAGTTATATGATCTGCAGAAAAATGTTTAAATTGAGACACAGACAATAGTAATCTTTTGTTGTATTGAGTTTTATTTAGTAAGCTAGATTCTTCAGTTGGATTTTTTTTTCAGGTATCAAATTTTGCGATTTTGAGAATAAATAAAAAAATTAATATAACAGTGTAACGGGGTTCGCTTTCGGGTGAAAACTTGGTGATATTCAACTGGATCACAATCTCTCGGTGCGTGTAAGTTTCGCGAGATACTCGTACGAGAAGGCCGTTACTCGGTGCCGCTACACCAAATCGCAAAACTGTAGCCGTTGCTACCGCAGACGCGATACAGAAAAAGAGCTCAGCCCTATTTACTCGCAATCGCCGTTCTCGGTAGACACACTCACACACACTCTACACCGGTGGTGTTGCTGGCTCACATGCTGAAGCCGACGTCCTCTCGTTTGGCAGCTGATCAATAGGCCGGGTCGTTCTTGCTTCTCAAAGCTGAAGTTGACTTGGACGTCTTCTTCTCGCGATCTCACACACACTCTTACTCTCTCGCACGCTATCAGTCGTCGCTCGATGCCGTCAGTGTCACACACGAGAGCTGACGCATTCGCACCTATGGCCGGAGCCTATGGCCGGTGATGCTGGTTGAAGAAATAAAAAAAAAGATATCTGCCTGGGCTATCGTGTCCTCGTCCGGATGTTGCTGCGCAGCGTCCAGGAGTCGTTAGCTGAAGGCCTAAGGAGTGAGAAGGTCACCCTCAGGGATGGACAACAATCGATTAAATTGGTTTTAATTCAATAATTTCCGATTAATAAATCCAATTAAAACCTATTACCTTTTGAATCGGATTTAATAAGTTATTTTTACCAGGGCAGACCAAGTCTGATCTATACCGGGGGTTGCAGAGTTACGTCCTGACTATTCTTTATAAAATAGTCATGAATGTAATGATAAGGGTAGTTGCAAAGGCTATAATAATATTAATTGTGCTTAACACTCTCACTGTTATTAACAAAGTAAGAAAACTTACCTTTTGGGTACGATGATACTTCGTTGCGAGCAAGCAGATTCAACTTCGTATTGGATAAATAGGATGTTGCTTGTAAAGAACTTTTAAATGAATTCTATTTCACTGCAACTCTATTATTTATTTAAATAGCTATATAAAATTCTCTTACAATATTATTCGCGTAAATAACAATGAAATTCTATACGGATATGTATAAGGAGAATTACTTTCACGAATATATCGCCAATTGTCGAACCGACGTGTACGGAGTCCGTAACTGCATACGAACCGCTTAATTGAGTACGTGCAAGGCTTCTTAAAATCTTGTTCGTAACGTAATATTTGCAATATTTACAAACTTAAAATTACGGAAAATGTATACATAAAAAGTGGCGCTCGCTTACATTCGGTCGTGTGTCGAAACTGTTCAGCGCACGCAATGCATTCTTCTTTGAGAGTTTGAATTTCAATGTATTTTAATTACTTTAGTTTTTGAATAAATTTATGCAATAAATCATACGACGTGACATCAGAATATACGACTATTATTATTCAGAATAAACAGTGTGTAACAAGCTTTATTTCTACACCTCTGCCACGTCAGGCACCCCTGTTCCTAGACCTAAACGTTGTCCCCTTTTGTAGATGTAAGAGTCCGCGCTACGAAGATCGACATAATACTAGTGTAAATCGGATTGTTTGCGTCACCGGATCGGTTATAAAAAGCGCAACACCACAATGGCGCCCAACATGGGGCTTTTACGTTAGGTAGCAACAGAAATTTTCCCTTTTTCTTGGCATGGCGTGTAGGAGGTGGTAAAATTTGGGTAAAAATATTAACGGAGGAAGAGATACTGACGTAACTAAGCGAATCTCGAACGATCACTACAAGTAGCGCCTTTAAATCTGTCCCGCTTGATAAGTTTCCAAGAGAGCGTAGACAGCGAGTCCAAACGACGGCGGCGCCAAGTCTCGACGAGATGATGGATAATCGACCAAACGATTATCGGGCGCGGATGCGTACCATATTATCGCAATCGAGAGACTTAAGAGCAGTATTAAGAAACTATGTAAGAGACTGCCTGCGGACGAGGTTCTCCGACGGTTAACCGAATCAAAGTATAGTACAGTCGGATCGCATACTGAGAGGGCTGAACGATTATTCCGGACAATTGTGGTAACGGAACAGGGGGAAGACGTAGCGTGGTACCCCGAACTCGACGAGAGCAGGATATTCCGGTAGGAAACGTACCAGGACCGCAGTTAGTGATTGACGCGTCGGGCTGGACGGATGATGAGAACTCCATCCCTGCGACGGGGTTGGAACTTAGTAAACCATTGTGTTCCTCCAACGGGAGGTAAACCTTGGCGCAACGTATAGCACTAGCTCCACTGGGACGATACCCAAACAGACGCGATCGGTTGTGCTGAATCCTCGCCCCACGTCTGTAGGGTTTGAATTATTACAGCGACAGCTGGAGCAGCTGCAGGCTGCATTTAAATGTCTCGAGGCTTCGGAACCGATCGCGCCGCCAACGCGAACTCCGAGAAGGCGTATTGAACCGATTTTAGAGGTAGATACGCCGGAGACCATGAAATCTAGCGCCCCGCCGACCCTGCCAAAGCTCAAGGAGTTGCCCGTGAACCCTCCAATCAAAGGAAGTAGCGTTGCTCCGGCCCTAGGGGCTAAGAGAAAAGTGCCAGTCTCGTGCATTCTGGCGGAGGGCAAGGAGGCCGCCAACCCAAAGGTTAACCGAGAAAATAGAACGTACTCAAACGAAAGACAGCCGGTGTAGAATGCACGTAGCAATACGACGAAGATAGGTCGAGAGAACGTGCGTGTGTATATATTTATAAACACACACACACACACAAAGTTTATAACATCTCGAATGATTTAATTTAAAAAAATGTATTACATGTTTTTGTCTATTCAATTCACCTGGTATTTAACACCATTTACCGTTTTCTTTTCTTAAAACATCGATTTTAAATTTATGCTACCGTTTCATTAAATTTAAAAATACGGATTAAAAAAATTTAATTAAATGATTCATTTTACAATTGTTAAAATATATCTGTTCCCTTTCAGAATCTTATGACACAAAATTTACAATATTTTAAAAATATCAACTTTTATATAATTGAAAATTCAAATCATAAAATATTTATTTTACATGCACTTATTTACAATGTACTCGTTGAAATAAAACGCTATTGAAATACAATCGGGCGAGCGTGAGCGAGCGAGGTGATTATTGCTAGTATTTTATTAATAGGTACAATATTTTTCGTAAATCGCAATGAAAACAAGGATATATTTATAAAATGGGAATTTCGAACGGTGCGGGCAGCGTCGACCGCTCGCGGCAATCTGAACTAGCTCGACTCGAATCGAAACTTCAGTTGGCGGATCGCTCTTGCCGCTCTGCTCGCTGAAGTTAGCATTTGGGTGCTTCTCCGAATAATCGTGACCTAGCACTGATACGGAGCTGATAAGAAGAGATTAGAGAGCTCCGCTCTAGGTAAAGTCCGGTCTGTGAGTGTGAGACTGATGGGAGTCAGTCAGTCAGCGTCTGCTTACGACGGTTGCGGTGACGGTGATGTGATGGAACCCCCACCGACATGCATGATACACATGAATTTTCTGCTGGGCTTGTAAAGAAAGATAAAAATACAGTATAGCCAGTTGAATATAACAACAAAAAACAAAAAATTAGATGTTGATTAGAAATGTCAGTTGAAAATCGTGTTATATGCAGCTATATAATTGCATTTAATATTTTATCAATTTTCAATTAATGGCACAATGATGGTATTTACTACAAAAATTTGAATGTTTTGATGATAGCAGAAAAAGTTATGTTCTTTTGTTATAAATTTTATTTAATGTACTTTGTTTCTATAACTTATGAGAACAAATCATATATATGATTCTCATACGAAACTTAATAATTATTAATTTAAGAATTGGTAATTTAATAATTTTTTAAATAAAATTTTATAATCCTACGAAACATGGCTACTGATAAAATAAAGGTTGCTGTAAGGGTTCGGCCTTTTAATCGAAGAGGTAAGTTAACAGCAATTCATTTTTTATTTTCCAGTTGTGTATTCAGTTAGACTTGTATTTATTGTTATTAATAAAGTTAATAACTTTATTTTTTGACACTACTTGTAATTTTGTTTTGTTTAATCTTTTAAATATATTTAAAATGAGATTGTAAACACATGATATAAGAAAATAAAGCAATTGATGTATTTGTATCGTTTAATAAATTATCTTAACTTTTAATGAATCTCCTAAAATACATGTAGTAAATTTAGTTTATTAAATGTATTCTATATGATACATTGCTGTGAATTAGATGTATAACAACTATTCTTCAAAGTGTTTCTAGAAATGCTTATTATTTGATACTGTAAATTATTTATAAATCATTTATCGCTTGAACTATTAATAAAAATTGTTATTACTTAGCATTTTTTTGAAGCATTGTTTATGGACAGACTGATCTCATTTTTGTATAGTACTGAGTAGTATATATTTGCCATCACATTTATCTATATTATAATGTTGCTTCCTATAAAGACCAGTACAGTTTAAAATTTCTAGCAAAAATAAACACAATTCAAAATTTGTCGCAAAGAGTAGCGCAATGAAGGAATTAAGGTAGTTCACCTGATAGAATTTTTTATGATACTGCTTAAACGTTGCCTAAATGTTCAGTTATGTATTCTCTGCAAGATTGTATTTTTTCTATTCTCTAAGCAACGCAACTTATAGAGATGTTAAACTTTAAAATAATGTATTTTTTACTGAATTTGAATTTTGTGGATGCTCAATTGAATTTCAGAGTTATTTTTCTTAGAATATTTTTAAGTCTATAGCTCATGATATTACATAACAATAAAAATTATAGAAAAAAAGTTGAGTGATGCTTTTTTTAAGACACAATTCTAAGTTTTCAACCCCTGCTATAAATATATCTATATGGGTTTGCAGTTTTTTCTCTTACAAGTTTTGAGAGTATTTAATATTCTAACAATGTATACTACTATTCTAGTGTTTTATACTATTAATCGTAAAGTTCTAACATAATATAATACTTTATAATATCTTTAAAATGAAATTCCTTACTTTAATTTCTAGTTGAGCACCACTGTATCAGGTGAGATACATTAAGGTGTGCTACCCTTTGTGGAAAATGTGCGACTTGTGATAGTCATCACATTGCACATGCTTATATCGTAAGCATAGAAAAGACGCTTATTATATTGTGCAATATATAGACTGATCATGCCACAGATTAGCGCGGCATTGATTTTTTGTTAGACAGTGCTACAAATTATTCCACAATACTGTATTATAAGACTTTTAGACCAAAGTGTTCAATGTTATAGCTATATGCTCAAATACTTTAATATATACTGTGTTGTAAAGGACTACTTATGCCACTATAGTAACAGGAGTAATTGTATCACTTTAACCTCAAAACCGAAATCTTAATATCACTTGGTGTATTTAAGCACGCTGTGTGCGCGCTTCATTTTAAGGTTAGAAATTTATTATTATTAATGTAGTGATGCACCTTATGAAAAGTTTTTGTATTATTTTAAAAAACATCATTCAGTTTTAGACAAATATGTAAGTAAAATATTATGAATCTAAGATAGAGTGTCAATATGAATATCTCGTGACATCCGCCATTTTGAGGTTACGAAATTTACAAGCATATTTTCGAAAAAATTATGATTCGCTGATGCATAAAAATGATTATTCATGTAAATATTATAATATCCAAAAAGTGGATCACAACATTTTTAGTAATGTTAGTTTAGTAATTTTGTTTATACTTTTAACGATGAGTGTTTTGTATCTATTACCTAGTGGCCTTCATTTAGCAACAGTTTTACCCAGCTGTTTTGCTATGTTCTTCGCTTCTATTCTCTTCGTCATTTCTAACCTTCTTGATAATAGTCCTAACTTAATTGTTTACTGAGTGAGAAAAAATGAACAATGGATAAGAAGCTGTATTCAATAAGGGGATATAATAGCAAAAACACTTTTTGCAGTTTATACAATTTTTAAAGAAAGCGGAAAATAAAAAACAATACCAGAGCGCAATAGTATTATATTCAAAAAATCATTTTACTGAAAAGAACTGTCAATTGGTCTCTTAGTTTTTTATCAAGATTTGAAATGCAGATAGGTGTTTACGTGATCTTAGTGCTCACTTTAAAACTCAGTAGCACCTTAATTTTATTATTCAAGGGGATGTCATCCCAAAAAACTGTTTTTCTATTACATATAATTTTATGAATAAAGCTTGCAAATGAAAAACGGAGTCTGTAGCGCCGTAGTGTTAAGTTTAATGAATCGTTCTACCAAAAGAAAATTTCAATCGGACTTTTTGTTTTTCTAAAAAAGGAAATACAAAATACTCTGTGGCGGATTTGCGAAGCTTTTGTGCCGACATCCCCTTAAATTTCCATCAACAGAAACAGCACAGCAACATTCTATGAAGTTTAATAAATTATTTTTCTGAAATAAAAAGTTTATCTGACTTCTATTTTTTTTTGTCTTTTGAAATATGAATTACCTTGTGGAGAATTCAAGAAGCTTTATATAGTTCCCATATCCCCTTTTGATTAGAAATATGTACATGCTTTTTAAGATAAAAATTATTGACCTTGAAAGTACCTGAGTCGGAATAACTTTTTCGTAAATTTATTTAACTATTTTTTCAAGTTTTTCAGCAGTTGTTATTGGTCTCATAAAAGTGTATAAATCTGTATGAAAATGTATATACAAAAGTATACCAAATGTAACACTTTTATTTTTGCTAGGGTAGTATCTGTTTAGATATAATTTGGAATCTTTCTTGTGATTGATTATTCATGGTGATGACTGTAGGTATGGGATGATTTTTGTTTGCTAAAGTTTGTTGCTATTGCTCAAGCGTTTAAAAACTCAATGCTATGTAAATTATAAAAAGTCAATCCAAAATGGAAAGAGAGTGGATGCATCTCGACAAGTGCGTTATTAATTTTAGCTCCAACTTTTTCTATCACGCTTGGAATTGACGATTTTCTATGTAACTTTTAGGCATGAAAAAAGGCCCATTTCATGCGCGTGTTGGAAAAAATCTATTAATTTTTTAATCCTAATTGTTAATCATTAACTGTTTAGACAGTGAAAGTCTTACGCTAACTGAAGATCTATACTAAAACATGAACTAGAAGGTGTATGTGAGGTTAGGAAAGATACTGTTACGAGTGAAGAGTGCAACGAAAAAGTGACGGACCCCGGGCTTGAACCGAGATCCTCTGGCTTGCAAGGCAGACACTCTGTCGTCGCGCCACGGCCGCCACCGCATTGCACTCTTCTACTCGCTCTCTTATAGTAATTAGACACCCGTGACGTGTATCCACACGTGACAATACGTTAAGATATCCAAAAATCAAAATTGTTGAAATTGATAACTGTAAAAACATGAAAATAGAGGATCTTGAGAATGATGTAAACGTGAGAAATTTTGGAAGTTTCACAAACCAGGGTGAAGTACTACATTGCGCAAAAACTAATCAAGAATAAACTAGCTACAGTGTTGATGTAGGTTCATGCGGACATCTACAAATTTGTCAAAGAAGAACAAAAACAAGATATTTGTTGATTACCAAAATTACAAAGTATATGACTCGATGAAGATTAGACCCTACTACATAACTGTGGGAGATTTGGGGACAATGGCAAAAAATGTCAAAATAGTTCTCCCTGGCAAGAAAAATCACATTATTTATCATACAATCAATTACGTGTAAATCACTTGATTTATTACGTGACTATTTGGTGTGATAAATCACTTTAAACATCACGTCAAAAATCACTCATAAAATTGAAGTATTTGTTTTAATTAAAATAAATTAAATCATTTTATTTTTACTAAATAATTATGAAAAATAGATTTGTCGCTAATTCAAATTGACCGCAAAAAATAAAAAAAAAACTTGTCCTAACCGAGGATTGAACCCCGGTCCTCAACTTCACAATGCATTATCTTACTGCCAGAGCTATTTGTGCTGTTGTAAGTCTTGTAATTCTATGCTACTTTTACCTAAAAATATATTAGATTTATAACTTTGTACAGTTTACACGTATACTTTAAGATAAAAATTGAAAAGATCTGAAATATTTTTAAAGTTAAGATTGTTATTGTAACGAGCGAACACAAATTTGTATTTCGCGCGCTCGTCGCGTTGCGCGACCATTTCATGTGTAATGCGACGTTGCCAGCTCGGCGATACTCGGGAAGCGCGCGCGGACTCAGCGCGTGAGGCAGACAGGCAAAAGTGCGAGTATAGTAAAGACGTGTGCAAGCGATTTACCGGTATATCACCCGCAATTATCCGCGCAACTAAGACGTGAGGACACAGCGACGATCCAAGACCACCTGCTGGGAGGAAGCACCCGAGCAACCATCGCCTTGAGCATCCGGGGTATCCCAGCACGTCGCTGTTCCAGCCGAGAGGGACGCCTCCCAGCCACCAAGTACTATTCCCCGTCGGCAGCTGACGAACACGTGAATGGGCGATACATGAAAAAAATGCCAGTAAAAAGGTTCTTACACGAATAATCGCACGACTAATCGCGCGATTTATTTCAGTAGGGGTTGACGTAGCAGCTCTGAAGTTGGAACAGGAGGAGATTAAGAGAAAAGAATTAAAAGATTCCTATTATTGTCCCTAACCTTACTTTAGTTTTTCAACAAGATCGTAAGAAGCGTTCGGATGCTATCAACAAAATTGTACGTTTCGCGCGGACCCAGCCTAAGAAATGCGTGTTAAAGGTCAAACTGAGGTCTAATATCTCAGCTTCCGGACCTCAGATCAATCTAAAATTTTAGTTGCGTATGGAAAAAACTGTGCAAAGTTTCATTCTTTTCCTAAGAACATGACGTTTGGGATGAACTACCTTAAGAAATTCTCAAATTACCTATTATTTAAAGGTGTTAAGGTTATGTAAGGTCGTTTCGGGAATTTTGAATTTCGCGCCATAGCGCGGCGAGCGCTGCGGCAAGAGCGGTCGTGCGCAAGCGCGCAAAGTTGTGGGCCTCTCCCGTTTGCGCGGGCTCCGGCGCGCGGGAGCTTGTGCAGTTCACTTCTGACAGCTCTTCTCGAGTGATCAGACGACTTTGCGTTTTTTCTTTACTACGTGCGTTTACGAACCTCGTTGTAATTTGCGTGCAATTAGAGTTGTCCATAACGTCCTTTTCAGGACGATCGACTCTTTCTTAATTGTATTTCGGTGCGTCGTGTAGTGTGTGTGCTGTTTGCTTTCGGTGTGCTGTTTGTGTGCTTTCTTCGTGTGTTGGGACTTCGGCCACGTGCGAGCCCCCTCGATGTGTCGATGTCCGCCAGGATTGGTTTCCTCGAGACGTCGAGGCGTCCTGCGACCGAGGATGGTGCATCCCACCCACGTGCGGCCAGGGCTTTACGTCGTGCCGTCCACGTCTCGTTCTGCGATTAAGGTAGGAGAGCTCTCCGGCCTGCGTTTCAGGTATCTCGCGGCGATATTGTAATTTAAGTGCTTCTTTCTCTCTCTTTTAATTGGATTGTTAGAGTCTCTTTATATCGCGTCAATTGTAATTACGTTCTCTCTCTCTCTCTCCGTTCATTTGGTCTATCCTAGAATCTCTTTCACTTGTACAATTTCCTTATTTCTAAAATAAATATTTCGCTTGCCCCGGCTTTTCTCTCTTATCCGTGAGAGTTTTTATGCTGAGGCAAGTTGTATTTTTCCCGCGTAATTTGTGTATATTGATTTATTTGCCCACCCTGTTAAAAATAGTCTATAGAAATCAATTAAATTATTAATTGAATTCTATGCTATATCTGAATCCCATTTATTGCATAAGAAATCGATTAAAATGGATAGAATCAATAGGAATCAATAGGAATTGATAATATTCTATACAAAAAAGGGCAAGTAAAGTTAATAGAAACCAACGTTTGGTATTAACTATCTACTTCAATTGCTGTTTTCCGTATTAAAATCTATTGACTCCAGTTGATTATAATCGATTTTAATCGAGTCCTTGTACAAAAAATGGTATTCAGAATTAGCATAGAATCTGTTGATAATTTAATCGATCCCGATCGATCCCTATTGACTATTTTTAGCAGGGCAACCTTCCCTCACTCATTCCACCATTCTTTTTCATGTATCGCTCGATATTAGCGCGAGAAATTGGTCGAAAACCTCACACGCGCGTCAAATACTGTAAGTTCGTCACACTAGCTACTGCGCAATCTAGGAACATCTTAATCGGCTGTGGACGCCGAGGCCGAGACTCGCTGCCACCGAGTCGTCGGCTCGTCTCCAGTGCGAACCGCAAGTGCGAACTCGTCCTCTCGCGACGCGTAATCCATTGTACCAATATCTTACTGAATACAGACATCTTGCTATTGTACACGAATATACGAGTATTTATTCCGTATTCCCGTCGCGTCCTTCCGATGAACCCGGACAGAGTAAAGCCGGTTACATCTTGGCGCAGATACAGAATGCGCGCCTACCCGGAGACTCTATACGCAAAGAAAGCGCGGCGAGCTTCGCACGCCGCGCAGTTGTATACCGAGGTAACCCGGCTACATAGTACGGAGTCGGCATTGTACAGACGGCTAACGTCCATCGTTGACTCCAGCATCATCGAGGGATAGCCATGCGGAGATAAAAGAGTGAGTAATCCCCCTCGTTGATGCGACAGCATCTTAACGGCTGTCGCGCTAAAGCCCAGTTTCCCCGTGACAATCTAAATTTGATATTTACATTATATTATTTAGTATAGAAAAATCATTCTAATTCTTAAGGATTAAAACACAAAAGAAATGTATTTTTACTTGACAAATCAATTTCTTTTATCACGTAAGAAAATTATTTTCTTTATTTTATCAATTAACAGCAGATAGTCTATACAGGTAAATGATATATTACTAAGATTCATATCTCTGCTAAAAATAACCAATTAAACCCGATAAAAAAAAAACTAATCGGTTTGTTTTTGTGTTTTTGTGATCCGGGATTTCCGAATATAAGCCGATTAACACAATTATAACCGATTTGCACCAATTGGGAAAAAATTTTTACGATGTTTTAATCGGATAAAATCGTTAAAATCGGTTATAATAGTGTTAATCGGATTATATTTAGAAATCACGGATCACAGAAACGTATTAAATCCGATTGCTATTTCTTTAAATCGGTCTAAATCGTTTGTAATTGTGCAAATTTTGCTGTCTAGTATGCTATGGTTCATTAATCGGTTTCAATGGGTAATAGTCGCACGTATATCTTATGATTAATTGGTTAGTGTAGTAACTTGAACTGCCTTATATACTAACCATCATAGAATCTTTGCGCTTGCAAGTGAGAAAAACCGGACGTCATCTGGCGGCGCGTCCGTAACAGTTGAATCATTTTTTTTTTAAAACGGTCTAAATCGTCTGTAATTGTATAAATGTTACGGTCTAGATTTCTACGGTTCTTAAATCGGTTGAAATAGGTTTTCATTGTAGTAATTGGCATTAATCGATCGAAATTTGTACAAATTGATTTTAATCGGTCTTAAGGTAGTACTACCCAAAAGTGATTGTCTGTTCAGAATTTGATAAAATTTGGTATGCTGTTAGATATTGATAAGATAAACACTCTGTTAAAATTTGGTGAAGGTTTGGAACCTGTCACAAAAGTTATAAACATTTCAATTTGCGAAAATCTGCACTTTTCGAGTAATTGCTTGATTTCACAAAACTGACCTTTCAGAATTTACCCAAACTTTGCAAATTAGTAGATAAACATGTAACGAATATGTTGATACCTCAAAAATCTAAACTTGAAACGTGTGAGCGTAGTAATAAACAAATAAAAGTTCAAAATGTACACTTAACCTCAATAAAATAAATCTAATCAGCTTCTGTCTGAAACTTTTTATTGATAATTGCGGTAAATAAAATTGTTTGATGAGAATATTTAATCATTATTTAATGTAACTTAATTTATGCAACTTCTATTAGTGTGTATCTCGCAAATAAACAAAATATAAAAAGTGGACTTGTTTGACTACTACCTTAATGGATTATATTCCTACGTATCTTATACGATTAATTGGTTGGTATAGTAACTTGAACGGCCTTATATACCTACCATCATAGATTCTTTGTGCTTGCGAGTGAGAAATACCGGACGACCCCTGGCAGCGTATCCACAACAGTCACTTTGTTCGCATTATACATGTCTATTTTGGATAAAAATAAAATAAGGAGCACCCGTCACAATATCAAATCATATAATTTTCATGAAAAAATTTAAACCTTAACATTTTAAATACTATAGGGTCCTCATAACATCATAACATCGTGAATCGTCTTAAAACATTCTGAACTTTAGTTAGCGAGTTATAAGGTCTAACAGAAATAGTAATTTTCAGTTATGCAGAGTATACAGGGTGCGAGGCAAAGAATTTGAATCCTAATATCTCATAAACTAAACGGTTTTATAAGCTGCAAAAAGAAACTAGCCGAGGTGATCAGAAGGTCGATATTTTTCTAAAATTATTAGTGAATTATTAGTCAACACTAATTTTTTAAACACGGTTAGGTTTATAACAACAATATTAGAACCGATCAAATCTGATCATAGAATATTGGTTGAGTACTGATTTTGAACCAATTCCGATTACAATCGATTATCATAGACACAATCGCTAATCCTTTTGTTCTGGACGTAACCGAGGGCTACTAGGGATAAGAGCAAGTGCAGCGTATTTATTCTTTATTAATAATGTATTTTACCTATTTAAGCGTACGTTTCTCCGTCATTTGGCTCTCATATGCGCGAATCGACAAGGCGATTCGTGGCTTCAGGCCAATACGGTTAGGAGTGATTTTATAATCATTCCTAGACTGCCACGACCCCCTCTAGGAGTTTTACTCCGCGGATTTTGAGGGTCACTTTCAGTGCAGAGAGGCTAAAGGGCCGATCTGTGACTGCCAGGCCAGAGAGTCGATTGGCGGGAGGCATTCGCGCGGGCACATGACTGCGTGTGTATAGCTATAGATATAGAGAAGCGCGCGCACTGCTTCGAGTCCCTTCGGTAGTCCTCGGGAAAGCGTCTTTGTTTTAGCGGACCCGAGTTTTCGGCTGCGTTTAATGAGTAGAGCGTCAGTTCTCGGCGACAACTTGTGAGAGAAGGTCACACCAGGACCGATCGTTAGGAGATTTCAATAAAGTTATAATATCTGATCAACAATGTTTCACAGTTTATTTTTGAACCTTGATGTAGTCTTGTCCCGTACACCTTTGAAACACGATAACATTTGCATGACTATAAGAACTGATTAATCCCGATAACATAATATTTGTTGAATACTGATTAGGACCGATTCCGATGATTTTACAACCGATGATTACCGTATAAGGTTCGAATTACAAAAAAAAAAAAAAAAATCAACGGTTAAGTCGATTTTTTCCAATTAAAAGAAATCGGGGTTTTACGTATTTGGACCAATTTCCAATTAAAGCCGGTTAAAACCAATTAACTAGTAATCGTACAGCTCGATTTTCTCAATTAAAACCGATTAGAACCGATTAAAATGGATTCACGTATCAGCATAATTCGGCTTTAATTGGTCATTTTTAGCAGGGATATGATCTGCAAATCATCATTATTAGGACAAGTAAAAATGGCTAAGCGTATAAGTAAGATATTGAAGTAAGATAATGAATTGTGAAGTTAAGGACCAGGGTTCAAGTCTCGGTTCGGGCAGAGTTTTTCACTTTTTTGCGGTCAATTTGTTTGGATAAGCATCAACTAATATATTTTTCGTAATCGTTTAGTAAAAATAAAATAATTTATTTTAATTAAAATAAATACTTAAATTTCATGAGTGATTCCTGACGTGATTTTTAACGATATTTATCGAGATTTATCATGTGAGAAATCACGCCAAATAGTCACGTGAGAAGTTAAGTGATCTATCGCGTGATTAATCGTGTGATATATCACGCGTTTTTCCTCGCCAGGGCTACCTGTCTTAAATGCGCAGAAAATCATAAAATTAGTACCTCCTCAAGTAATATCATCAAATGTCTAAATTTTTAATTTTCAAATATTAAATACATGACAAACTTAACATTAGACATGTATGTACATATATAGAAACAGCTGATTATCTAGTGAGACCTATCTTACCAGTAGTTCTACCAATTTACAATGAACAGGAATCTACAATAGAGATACAAAACCCATCCACACTAAACGCAATGAAACAGCTATCATAACATCTACTAAATTATTCTAATCAAAAACAAGAATTGATAGAGGCAGCCAAGCATCAACGAGTACAACAGTCATATATGGAGAATCAATTACAACAGCTACTTGATCAAACAAAAAGTACAAGGCACGGTGTAAGATAAAGAGGTGGACTGATTGGCCTTCCCCCACCACCAAACTGCTTTGACGCTTATTGAAGCCCTTCGCTTCGCCTATGCATGGCGGCGCTACAGAAACAGTGCACTAGATGATACACACCTACAGTCAGCGCTTGAACACGTGCGTTTGTGTGAGTGCGCTACTCACCGACGCGGTCCGCCATGCGTGTGTGCATGAATACACTACAGTTTCTTTCGCCCGTGTTGGTGCGCTGTAAAAATGCGTCTAAATTTTTAATGTTCTTATTGACATCTGCCAATTTTCTACAATAAAAGATCAATATTATTAATAAACTATCTAATGATATGTATTTAACACCAATTATTTTATTAAAATGATGTTACAGGGAACGTGAATATCCAATAGGTTGATTAATGGATATCATGTACACGGAGGTAAATATTGAAGGCTAGGATTGCCAGAATTTGGAAGTGTCACACTGTCACATACTGTTGAACTGTTATAATACCAAAATTGGACTGCTGGGGCACCAAATGTGACTGCGCGGCTTCAACGATCAATTGAAATGTGATGGGCCTAAAATTGTACTGCTACAATCGAAACTTGGTAGTGCGAGAGTTCAAACATTTTCGGAGCGGCTGGAACACCAAGGTGAGCGCGCGGCGCTTCAACGATAGGAGCGTCAGACTACCAAGGTTTGGAGCTGCTAGAGCGCTGAGTGTGTTGGCGGTGCCATATAACGTTGTACCGCCGAATTAGACAAAGCGGAAACGGCTTTTTCGTATATAATATATTACTAACAATAATCACCTCGCTCGCTGACGCTCGCTCGATTGTATTTTAATGGAACTTTTTTTGGACACGTAGATTGTAAATAAGTACATTTAAAATAAATTTTTTAGGATTTGAATTTTCAATTATATAAAAGTTAACATTTTTAAAAGATGTAAATTTTATTTTATAAGATTTTGCAAGGGAACAGATATATTTTAACAATTGTAAAATGAACCATTTAATTGATTTCTTTAAATCTATATTTTTAAATTTAATAAAACAGTAGCATCAATTTAAAATTAATATCTTAAGAAAAGAACATTTTTAATGGTGTTGAATACCAGTCATATTGATTAAACACAATTACATGTGTCAAAAAATTGCCGGCGGTTTTGCTAATGCTCTATTTTTTGTATGAGTGATAAATTTTTTTTAAATTAGCACATTTAAGATGTTGTAACTTCGTATATATACATAGTATAAGTTATTTGAAAAAAAATATATATATATACCTGTATTTATTTGTTCATTGATAAAATGTATTTTTGTGTATGTGTGTTTGTATGTATTTGCGCGCGTGTGTGTGTGCGTGTGTGTTTATGACAATTGTATTTAAAAATAATTTCTTTTAATCAATGTACTAGGAAATTTAAGTGCGCTTCGCGCACTCCTTATCATGTATATAATAAAATCCGTATTTTTGATTGGCGTTTCTTAATTCTTGTTCCAGGCGACCGATTCTCAATTAAATGCTTCACAACAAAGCCCATCACTTTTTTAAGAAAGGATAACTAAGAGTTAGATCCTAATAATCCTCTATTTAAAAAATGATGGCCTTTGTTGTGAAGCATTTAATACGTGATTCTGATTCGGTGCTGGTTAGTTGCCTAGGCAACGAGATCAGAACCGCGCTTTAAATTGATAACCCTCAAAATTGTCATAACTCATAATTTGGTAGAAATGTTTAAGGTGTTTAAAATGAAATGTGGAATCCTTGATAACAGATAAAATATATGTAATATAACTAGCAAGAAATTTTAGTAATTATTAATCATTATCGTCATCGTCATCATTATACAATGCTCTTTGAATTGTAGAAAGGCTGCTAGACATGTTACCTAGAAATATATGATCTAGATGATTCTGATTTAACTGTTTTCGTTCATATTTTCAAATCCAGGATCATGCGGATTTTTTAATTGAGCAGGTCAAATTTTACTTATAGCCAGTTACGCAGAAACTACTATCTCTAGCACATTGTATTTCTGGTTTCTAGCATATTTTTACATGGAGAAAGTGATAAATGTTTTGACTTTTTTGTCAAGGTTTTAGGTAATTAGAATTTTGACTTTTAACAGTTGTGAGAGATTTTGAGACCGATACCTGTTTCTCCATTTTTGCATTTTTTCTCATTCGAAAACTAACAGGTCTAGAAAGCTCATATTTGGCATATAGATTTCTTTTTTGATTGTGGAAAGATATTTAAAGTTGAATCGACATTAACTGAAAAACTTCTGATTTTGACTCCGAGACTGATGTGAATGCAAACTCATGCTATACAACTAAATAATTATCATGGGTGTTGTAGTCGAACACAAACGTTTTTCAGTTAACGTTAAAAGTTGAAAATTCAAGATTTTATTTTATAAGAAAGAATCAAAATATGGTAAGAAGTGAATGTTATAAAAGAGTAATGGATTATTTCCATAAAGAGAAAGAGTCTGAATATATAAAAATTGGAAAAATATTTATATTACCATCAAATTTAATTGGAAGTCCTCGATGTTTAAAGCAATATTATATTGATTTCATGACTCTTATTAATCCTTATGGTAAACCTGATTTATTTTTGACAATGACGTGCAATCCGAAATGGAAAGAAATAATCGATAATTTAGAGGAATTTGACACTGCTATCAATAGACCAGATATTGTTGCTAAGGTATTTCAACAAAAAGTCAAAGAATTTAAAGAATTAGTAATTAAGAAAGGAGTTTTAGAAAAAAAGTGTTGCTTATTATTATGTTATTGAATTAAAAAACGAGGACTTACTCATATGCACATGTTATTATTTTTAGATAAAAATGATGAACGTGGTACTCCCGAAATAATAGATGACCTTATAAGTGCAGAAATTCCAAATAAAGACATTTATCCAAATTTATATAATATTGTAAAACAATTTATGATACATGGTCCTTGTGGAGTACTAAATTTGAATTCTCCATGTATGGATAAATATAAAGAAAAGTGTACAAAGAATTTCCCAAAAAAGTTTATGAATAATAATAATTTTCAAGCAACAGGATATCCATTATACAAACGAAGAGACGGTGATAGAAAAATAATTTATAAAAATAGAAATTCAAATAGAATAGCTGATAACAGATTTATTGTTCCCTACAACCCTTTTTTATTGTTAAAATTTGATTAATTAAAGGGTAGGAAGGGCAACGCAATAAATGACAGCAACTTTCTTCTTCCTTAATAAGTAGAGTTTATTCTTCTAATACTTGAGATCTGAGAGGGCGAGAGCGAAAAGATACTTGTCTCGAGCGCGGCGGAAATCAAAGTGCGTATCAAATGAGTTTCGTGTACCTGAGCTACCTGTATAGAGATTCGAGAACATTCGAAAATAGATGCGCGCGAACATTTAAATTATTAATTGACTCTAAATTAACATTACAACAAAATTTAATTGTCATATTAATATAGAAGTATGTTCAACTGTACAGTACATAAAATACTTATTCAAATATTGTTATAATGGACATGATTGTGCATTTATTGAAGTACGTAATGTAGATTTAAATTCTAAAGAAAGTCAATATCATCGGTCAAAACCTAAGTGTGAAAAATAATGAAAATAACGAATACAAATATGATGAGATTATACAGTACCTTAATACAAGATATTTATGTCCACCTAAAGCTATGCACAGGTTATTAGAATATTCATTAAATGAAATATCGCATGCTATAAAACGGTTAGCTATTCATGATAAAGATTAACAATATGTATATTTTGTAAAAGGAAACGAAAAAAAAAAAAATTAAGAATACAGTAGTAGAAACTACGTTAACAGCATATTTTAAACTAAATCAAATATATATTGAAGCACGAAATTATTTATATTCTGAAATACCAGTTCATTATACGTTTGATGAAAAATTAAAATAAAGAATAAAACTATTAAACCAATATTACGCAGAATGTATTTAGTTAATCCGAAGAATCGAGAACGATATTTTATTAGATTGTTACTTTTACATGTGAAAGGAGCAACTTCGTTTGAAAATTTACATACTGTTGATGGTATATTATATTCTACTTTTTATGAAGCCGCTGTAGCTAAACAGTTGGCTACTGAAGATAGAGAATGGGATAGATGTTTAGAAGCAGCAATTCAATTAGAGTTTCCGAGTGCATTATGTGCGCTATTCGCCTTTATTTGTATTCGTCATAATCCTATTAAAGCAAAAAAATTATATGAAAAATATAAAAATTACTTTTATCACCCTAAAGAGGAAAAAAATGTTGGTGAAAATATAGCACTTAGTAGAATTGAGAAAAATTTGCAAATAAATTAATATTCCGTAAGTGATTTTAATTTACCCATTATAACCGCATGCATAGAAGAATATGACGATGAAGTAACATGATAAACTAAATGAGTTACAAATAAATGTAGAATCCTTAAAAGTTAATTAGAAAAATATATTTAACGAAGTTTTAAAAAGATGAAATAATGAACATAATTAAAGTTATTTACTTAATGTTTTGATAGACTATTTAAAATATTTTAATATACCATTTTTATATGTAGCTTGGACAGGCATTGCTGCAAATTTATTAAATAATGGCAAAACGGTCCACTCGACATTAAAACTGCCACTTAATATAATTGAATGCACAACATGTAATGTAAAACCTAACTCAAATGATAGTAAAAAATTAAAAGATGTGCAAATTATAATATGGGATGAGATATCAATGACATCGAAATTTGCTTTTGAAGCAGTCGATCGTCTTCTTCAAGATTGTAACAGGGTGTGATTTTTGACGTGAGAGGAGATAATCACAAAAGGAGACGCCGAAACCGAGAATCGATCCAGCGCTCCCGAGATCACTAGGCGCGCGTGCTACCACTTGAGCCAACGCCGCCCTATTTCGTCACTCTCTATCATGCCTCGATTACCGGCTTGGCGAGGGACGTTGTTCCTCGTTACAAGATATATGAAACGAGAAAAAAATATATGGTAGTAAAACTATATTAGTGTCTGGGGATTTTAAACAGACATTACCTGTTGTTCGTTACGGTAGTCGTACAGCCGTACCCTGGCAGAAATTAAAACTAAGAAAAAATACGAAATGTAATTAATTCTAGAGAAAAAAAAATTTTCTAGAATTCACGCGAAAAAAAATTACTTTATTATTCCCAAAAAATATTACCCTGGGATGCAAGATTCAAACCCTGGACCTTTTGGTTTAGAAGGAAGAACTCTAGCTCGGTGCTACGGTTGTATTGGAAATATAATATCTTTTTGTACACTCGATGGACAAAATATCTGCGACGAACGATTTGAAAATTTGCTAGTGTAATATGGTCTTTGCGTCAGTTAGGTTAGGCTGCAGGCAGTTAAGTCATCAAAACCCAATGGCAGCCTAACCTAACTTACGCAAAGGTCGCGTTACACTTGCAAATTTTCAAATCGTTCGTCGCTGATGTTTTGTCCGTCGAGTGTACTTATACAGTAATCGAACATTTTTTTTATTTTTGGAAAATTGCGGATCATTTAAGTTTGAAAGAGATACTTCCTCCGAAATAGGTAAAAATACAATAGAGGAAAAAATGTTTAATTCAATCTAATATTTTTAGTATAAATGGACTAATAAATAAATGTTAAGAAAAACCAAGAAATATTAAAAAACATGATAAAGTTAAAAATTAATTTTAAAAAATTAAGAAAAACTAAGAAAAGCTAAGAATATTTAATAAATTTGTCTATTAATGTAGAGTAATTCTCAAACATTCTTCAAATTTCTCTAGAATTATCAAGAATTATTTTCATTTCTTAGTTTTTTATAGTTTTAACTTCTGCCAGGGAAGTTATTGAAAATTCTGTTAAACATAGTCATTTATGAATAAATTTCACAGGCATGACACTAAATGAAAATCTTCGTGTTTCCATCAATGATAATAGTTTTAAGTAATGGTTATCAGATGTAGGCGATGGAAAATATAAAAATTCTTATGAAGAACATCAATTGTTTGAAATTCCTGTCGATATAATAACGGAAGAAGAGGACTTTATAACTGAAGTTTTTGAACGAGAGATAAAAACAGACGATAAAACATTGTGTGATTTTGAGTTACTTTGGCTCCTAAAAATAGTGATGTATTTAAAATACATAAGCATCGATGCAGCAGAAGATGATAATGGAGAAAATTTAGACGTTATGTCACTGACAGAATTTTTTAATTTATTAACACCTAATGGACTTCCAATTGGTATCGAAAGTTGTAACCATTGTAATATTTAAAAAAAATTAAAATATTAATGAAGGTCTGTGTAACGGGACGAGGTTAGCTGTTGAATAATTATTAAAATATTCAATTCAAGCAGAAATTTCGACAGAAAAGTATGTTGGAAAATTGGTTTTGATACCAAAAATTAATTTATCACCTTCTAAAGAAGAAATACTATTTAATGTGCGACTAAAATAATCTCCTTTAAGATTAGGTTTTGTAATGACAATAAATAAATCACAAGGACAATCATATAATAAAGTTGGTATTTACTTGCCATCACCAGTTTTTAGTCATGGTCAATTATACGTTGCTCTTTTAAGGGTTAGGCACAGACAAAATTTTAAAATGCCACTACTTAACAATGCTATAATAAAAGGACTGAATATCAAAGATAAAAATAAAATTTTTACTAAAAATATAGTATACAAAGAAATTTTGTAATTTGTTAGAACAATTATAGCTCATACTCGGCAGCAGCATATTGGCATATGTAGCGCCGGTATCTATAATAATATTTTATGAAAACCGCCAGCAGCATCTATTAAATGCAGCGCTGAAATCCATAGCAAAATAATATAATAATCGGCAGCAGTATAGAAATAAATGCAGCGCTGACACATATAACGATATAATATAAGAACTCCCACGTGAAAAGTCACACATGGTTCTCATGTGGTAATCATGTGGTTTCTACGTGGTTATAATGTGGTTACCACATGGGATCCACATGGGAACCATGTAGGAACCAGGTGTGATTTTGCTGTGGGTTCCCATAAGGAAGCACGCGATTCCCACATGGTTCCCACATGATTTTTACATGGTCACCACAAGCTATGTGTGAAATAATTTGACAGAATTCTAATTATGCCAGTGTTAACCAAATGAAAACCACATAAATACCACATGATGACCATTTGGAAACCACATGATTCCCATATGGTCTACTGTAAATAATCATTTTTATTTTTTGTTGTTAAATAAAGTTGTTAATAATAAGAATTATATTTTTTGTTATCATCCCGATGGTAGCAGTATCTATTAAATGCAGGGCTGGAATTCATAAAAAATAATAAAATAATCGGCAAGAGTATTGTAATTAATGCAGCGCTAAAATCTAGAATGATATATTATAATAACCGGCAGCAGCATATTATTTAATGCAGCACTGGAATGCACAACAAAATAATATAATAATAATCAACATCATCATATAAATAAGTATACCTCACCTGCCGCCGATTTACCAAATCATTTTTTTAGATAAAGTTTGTTCGTCTGAAACTGCTGGCGCGTGGGGTTTGTGTTTTTAATCCTTATTGATTTCGCTCGCCTTCCTGCAATGTGCCAAGGTATTAATACTATACAGTATACTCGCTACGCATGGAGAAGGTGATTTTATGTATTTTTGCTTTAGATTTTATCCTTGCTTTTGCTTGCCTTTCTCCAATGTGCCAAGGTACTTAATATTGTACTTGCTACGCATAGGGCAGCTGGGTTTAAGCATTTTTATTTTATTGCCTAAGTTTAAGTATTTGCAAAATTTTCAAAATTTGTCAAATGTTTGAAATGTTTGAAATGTTCAAAATTAAAAAAAAATTTTCAATATATCATTGTTTTACTTTGAAAAATTTACCATTCCTTTCATATGCATGATGAGTGGCCTATTCGTGCACGTATCATAAAAAATACAGTGTGCAACAAGGGGGGAGTGACTTTTTCAAACTCGGGTGATGTTTTGAGCACTCGTGACCGTCTCGGGCGCCTACGGCGCACAGTAGTCTGAAACGGCTTTTTTGGACAAAAAGTAATAGCGCCTCATAGAATCGGGCTACAAAAAATAACCAGGGCGCTTTTTCAAGGTCTAATGATGTACTTTTATGGAAAAATAAGGAAAAAATGATACTATATTGAAAAGCCTTTAAAAATCCCGCTGAAACCATGGTTTTTGGAAAAAAGTAATTTAAAAATCTGAAAGAATTCAGGTGCATTAGAAACACTTTTAAGAACATATTTACCGCGGGTTGCAGAAGAAAAAAATTTTAACGGTCGATCTCACAGAGAACCACCGATATACATATATATATATATATATATATATATATATATATATATATATAATTTATTTATTCAACCAAACAATTTTTACAGAGTGTGTTATCATAATAAAATTGAAGGATTTTTTCTCTACTTTAATAATCTGGTATTAGTTTTGGTCCTAATTTCCTCTATACTTATGTTTAAGGAGAAATAGTCAAAAAATTTCCAAAAACCGTGGTTTCAGCGGGATTTTTAAAGGCTTTCCCATATAGTAATCATTTTTTCCTTATTCGCGCAAACGGGAGAGTCCCACAACGTCGCGCGCATGCGCACTTCCGCTCTTGCCGCAGCGCTCGCCGCGCTACGGCGCGAAATTCAAAATTCCCTAAACGACCTTACATAACCTGAATAGTATGTTAAATTTTGTTAAGCAATCTCGAATAAAAAGTAGGACAATATCCACAATATGCATAAAAATAATGAATCTAAAGAGGTTTACACTTATAAGTTTGAACAAGTTTGCATGTATTTTTTCATACTTATATTTTTTATACTTATTACATTGTGCTCAAATCTATAAAGATGTTGAGCATACTAAAAAAAAAAAATTATATAAAATGACAATTACTAAAGTGGATATTATCATCGGAGAACAGACATTTGCACTTAATTAAACGCTTCTGTCCAAACAATGTGTTTTATAAGTTGGGTATCATCGGTTTCATTTTGAATAAACAATTAATTTTCATTTTTACTTATAGAAAAGGCAACATACAACTAACCGTGAGAAAAAAGTGGCTTATGAATATAAATACCAACTGTGTCAAAACTTTGTCCTTGCGATTCATTTATAGTCATGGCAAAAGCCAAATTTAGAGGAAATTGTCGACGGAATATTACGAAAGGCAAAGATCTATATTCACCGGTGTCTAAAATAATTTTTGGAATAAAAGCATTTTATCACCTTTAATAATCTCAGCTTTGATATTATGTTCGAACAGTTTAATTATTATCAATCTGGTACCATTGCAAAGACCGTCATTTATACTTATATTTCGAATAAGCATGACTATTGTACTTTTTTTTAAAGTTAATTTATGTACTGGGAAACCTGGAATTTCAGAAAATTTAAATATTCTGATGGATACTTTAATTCTGCACCATTATGAGTTTCATCAACACCTTTATGTCTAGCATAATCGATACTGTTATGTCCTAAGCTATTGAAAGCTGTCGTCGGACAGTAACTCTACGGGTTATTTCGCTTTTATAAGCACGGACGAAGACAAAGCTTCAGAGAGCGAAGCTGAGCGCCCTCGGTGCTTGGCTACCTTCGCGATCTGTTTTGTAGAACGGCCTCCAGTAACCGCCGGAAAAATCCTTTAGAATTCGCACTGTCCCGTTGTACCGATTTTAATTATATTCTCTCTGTAGCTAATTTTGAGAGAGGGTTGTAGGGATGTTACTTTAATAGTGATGTAGTTATCGCGAATGTGGGGCTAATGGGGAATTTAGCTAATAAGAGAGAAAGAGAGAAATGCGCAATAGAGGCATGCAGCCTGGGTAATTAAATTCACTTGCCTTTTCCTTTTTATTCTGCAATGACCTGCTCTCCTCCCAGCACGTCCTCTCAACAACTTTGAACTCGGCTTCCAAGCGGAGGATCTCGAATCGAATGGGGCGACAGGGATCAGGAGCTTTCAGTTAATAATTCACTCGCGTTTTAAAATGATATAAAGTTTATTCAATTGTCACAAAATTTGGTAACGCTCGCTCACAACTGGCTAGATTTCCGTATTATTTGGTTATTAAAAATAACGAACCACAACGTAATAATGATAAATACACAATTGCAAATAAAGTGGTGTAATAATCTGAATGTTCGAGTTGTCTCAATAACCGAAATGTTCTAATTTCTCACGCCGATGTTAATTTTTCTAAGTGTCTGCACCGATTCGAATTTTTCTAAGTCCCGATGCACCGAAATACTTCTAAGTCCAATATTAAACCGGATTCGGGCAGAGCTTTCGCGTGGTAACGAAGTTTTGATGCAGACTGGCGATCTGCGGACCTGTTGCTGGGCTTTTTTATACTCTCGTAGGAGAGGTACTCTCCGATTTTCGTTTCCTCGGAGGGGTGGGTGTTTGACCAATTAGGAGGCCTAGATGCAGCTTCTTGCCTTATATGGAACTTTTTATGCATGTAACGTTGCTGTTAGGGCCAATCAGAAAACCAGAGTAAAAATCCTCTCCTCTAGTACATCGAGTCCCCTCGTGCTCTTCTCCTGTCAAATTCGTCTCTGATTTACCTTCTTTATCTACAGACTCATGGAAGCTTCTTCTGTGCATTTTGAGCCGACTTGCGCGGTGTCCTCTTTGATAGCTCTTCGAGCTTCTAGCGCGCGTGACTTATGTGTCATTTGCCGATACCGTTGAGTGCTTTGTGGCCTCTCTTCATTGCCCGTGCGTCGCTTTCGTGTATGCGCGGTCCATGATGTACAGTAGACTTCTTGTTTTTTTTTCTCTGCTCTACTTGCATCCGCTGTATTCCCATCGTGGAATCGAGATGTGTGTGTATCGGTATGCCCCGCTTAGCTTTGAGTTTCTGCTGTAATCTTGCAATGTGAACGTGCATATCGGTGTGCCTCGCTTGGTCTCTTGCCTCTGATGTACAGTCGTAGTATGTGTGCGCGCATATTGGTGTTTCGTTTTATTATTATTTTGCGTGCATTTACTATTATTGATTTTACTTTGAGTTTAATTATCTTACGTTGTCGTTAATTAATCTGTCGTTCCTTATTCTTATCCTGATAACCCAATTAATTCAATTAATTATTCAATTTGTTGAATTAATTGTAACTTATTGTATGCTACATTCTAGGAGGAAGGGTATTTATGGCTTTATTTTATAATAGTTTATCCTATAGATTTCTACTATTTTTAAAATGCGAAAGAAAATGAGCATTTCACAATACTATAGTATATAACTTCCTCACTATTAATTTTTTTTTTCAATATTGCTTCCTTCTAGAGGAAGCTTTGTAATAGTAAAATTTTGAGTTTCATCAAAACTTCTAGAAAATACTTTTTGGTGTGTTAGTTCAAATCACGTGTTTTAGAAAATGTCCGTATGGATTGTGCGTGTGTGTGTATGTACGTGTGGGTATGTGCGTATGTGTATGTATACCGTAATATTTCTCGAACTACTCGGTAAATATGAATAAATTTTGACATGCATATATATTTTTCTATTCTGAATTCGGAAAAAACATTTATTTTCTATTTTTCTACCTATTTTTTATTTTATAGCCAATTTTTGATTTTTGAAAAGCACTATTTTACGTTTTTTTCAATCATCCCATCGTTACAAACAATTCAGCTAATATGCATTTGAAAGAGAATAAAATTTTCATCGTTTGGTCCTCGACATCGATCGCTTTTTTCGAGAGATAAAATGAAAATGGTGTTTTTTTTTTAATTTATATCTCTGAAACTTAAGATCATAATCTCGTGAAAAAAATTATGTCGATGGATCATATGTAAAACTTTATCCCATTAAAATTTCAAGTGATTTGATTACTTATTTTTTCAATAAAAAATCGAAAACTGGAAAAAATGAGTTTTTTTGTGCCTCGATTACGTAGTAAAAAGGCTTTATTGCACTTGAGATTTTGGGAAAAAGTAGATATTTTATGTGTCTTGGCTAAGTTCATTGCGCAGCTTTCAAATCCCTATGATTCTTAAGATATCAAGGTTTCAATTTTTTTTTGAAAATTTTTTGATTTTTCATATCTCTAAAACAATGCAGTCAAATGCTTCAAAATTTTATTTGGTGATTAACCATAAAAATAGCTATTTGCTGCTAAAATTTTAAACGATTTCGTCGAGCGGTTCTCAAGTAAAGAGCTAAAATGTAAAAACTGATTTTTCTTTAAACTAATATTAGTTTTCCATCTGGAATCTTCAAACTGTCAATATTTATCTTTAATTTTAACACCTTGAAATTCTCCAGAATATACACGAACAAATGCTATAATTTTCGCTTCTTGCCGTACGTTCCATTCATTGACATATGCACTTTATAAGAACTTGTATCAGTAATTTTTAAAGATTCGGCTAGGCGCTTCAGCAGAGCGACTCGGAGAGCCCAGTAGTGTCCGGTAGCAGGCGGGTGCAGAACGACTTCTGAGAGCTCGTGGGCGACGTCCTGAGGGAGGCGAGTCACCACCAGGTTGAACTTGTGGCGATCGCTGCGCACTCTGCAAGCTGGATTAGCACTCCAGAAAGAAGGTAAATTGCAGCGCGTGACCACGGTTGACGGACAAGGAAACGGCTGCAACCCGCCGACGGGCGTAGGCGAAGGAGGTGGTACTCTGCCGGAGTCACTCGCGTCAGCCGGCGTGCTCTAGTTCTCGGTGCCGGTGTTCGGCTACGTAGGTGTACGTAGCACCATTTCGGTCTCTCCGACGTGCGGGAAATTAAAAGCGCGGCTCGTCGCGAGGCATTAGTAGTCGTAGTAGAGTGGTGTATTTATTGGCTAAGGATTCAGAGGTCCTTGATAGCCCAAGAAAAAATATAATAGTTACAATAAGATACAGTCGTCCCTTTACAAAAAAGTTTTACAATAAAAAGTAACAAAATAAAATTTAAAAAACTGCAATAACAAATAAAAACCAAACTAAAATTTAAACTAAAATAACAAAGATGGAAATGGTACAATTAGAATCTAAAAATTGCGGTTCGTGTCCCAGTACGAAAAAGCGTCCTCACAAGCAGTAATATACATAATACACTTTACAATTAAAATACATTAACATCTAAGCTCGTTAGCAAGTCGATACCTATACAGATTAGTCTTAAAGCTATTCGATTTACGGTACAGCAGTCGGAGATCATGAGGCAGACAATTCCAGAGATAAGCAGCTCCAATGCGATAGGAGTTCCTAAAATATTCGCAGTAAAACGGTTTGATATGCAGGTCTAGGTGTGAGCGCCGCTTACTAGGCCATCGGACCGTATAAACTCTACCTATTCAAACAGATACTCAGGTGATTCAGTGCGCAGGGTCGATGCAAGAAGGCAAATTGCCAGGAAATTTTTCCTTGCTTCAAATGTCAGAATCTCGTTAGCTACATAGGACGGAGAGATATGCTCAAAGATCTTGGTTCCAGTGGCAAATCTGACAGCTGCATTTTTACACTGACTGAGCTTTATTTTAAGTTCCCTGGACATATCTAGAGAGATTCCGACGCAGTAATCAAGATAGGGAAAAACTAACACTTTAATGAGAAGCCATCTGGTGCCTTAGAGAAACGCCGCACATCTTTTTAACCGTGCCAGAGGCGTTGAGAGATACGGAGCCCGGTCGCGACATGCTGTGTGCGCGGCGTACCGCCGAAGGTTGACGGGTAGCGCCTTGGCGCGGCACGCGTGGTGGTAGCGGAGCCAGCGGAACGCGCGCGGTGGTCGGCGCGTGGGAGCGCGGCGTCGGCACCGGCGGAATGCAACAGGTATGGCGCGGCTCTTAATAAGAATGAGCGACTCAAGGCATCGAAAGAACCATACCTGTTGCGAAGCGTGTTAGACCTGGTGGAGAGGGATGACGCTGGCCGCCGAGCGCTGTCGATGTCGAGACGAGGATGTTCTGAACGCCGAGCTGTTGGTGGACTGCGTTGCCTCGCTGCGGTGATCTGCCGCTCCGCTCGCCCGCTGCTCCGCGCTGCGTGCCGCTCGATGGTACAGGCTGCTCTCTCCGTGCTGATCACGCTGGCAGGGAGGCGACCGACGGCGACACTCCGGCTGTAAAGGGTCTGGAGGCAGACTCCCTGCTGCTGATGGTGCCGTGCGACGAGCTGCAGTGCAGCTGGTGCTCGCCTAATGGTGTGACGGTGAGGAGGCGGACGACGGGCCGCACCGCGTGCTCGAAATGAGAAACTCCTCACCGGCGGCGAGACGCACCGAGTCTTTCACGAGCCACCGCGCACAACACTGTCACTCCCGAGAGCGACGAACGGTATAAAAAATGGCTACCGCCGCGAGCTGTAAATGGGCTGTGACGGGCCAGGTGTCGGATGCGGTAAAATTTCTCTCTCGGCTCCGCGCGGTACGCCGAGAGAGAAAGAAGGGCCGGCCGCCGAGAGTGAGAGAAAATGACCGTTATGACACTGCGACAGTATCGTCGGTTGGTGGCGCTGTGCCTGACTCCGCGGCGTTTCTTGTTCGGGGTCATCACTTTTGGAAATCTAATGTTTCTTCCTAAATACTCGCTGTTGCTTGAAAACGGGACACAGGAAGGCGCCGAAATAAAACTCTTACGTTGAAATTACAAATAATGCTTCGAAGACTTTATTACTTAGACCGGGCGGCAATGTGGCGTTGGCCTCGGCAGTAACTTGCTAAACGAAGTCTCGGCCGCAGCGTCTCTGCCTGGTGCGTGTGGACACATCCGTACTATGCAGCCGGGTTGCCTCGCGTATAGAGATGTAACCGGCTTTACTCTACCGGGTTCGTCGGAGGGACGCAACGGGAATACGGAATAAATACTCCTGCATTTGTGTACAATGAAAAAATGTCTGTATTCTGCAAGATATTATTACAATAGATCGCGCGTCGCGAGAGGACGAGTTCGCACTCGCGGTTCGTACTGGAGACGAGCCGACGACTCGGTGGCAGCGAGTCTCGGCTTCGGCGTCTACAGCCGATTTGGTTGTTCATAAATTGCGCAATAGCTAAGGTGACGAACTTACAGGATTCGACGCGCGCGTGGAGTTCGCGTGTTCGTCGGCTGCCGACGGGGAAAAGTCCTTGATAGCCGGGAGGCGTTCCTCTCGGCTGAAGCAGCGACGTGCTGGGATACCCCGGATGCTCTAGGTGAAGGTGGCTCGGTTGCGTTCTTTCAGCAGGTATAATAAAACTCACTTTTCTTGGTTATAACACACTTTTTATTCCCTACACTCTTTACACCGCCGAAGCCTTAGCGGCTAACGGCGCCACGTGGCAATGGCCGCTCTCTTTGTATCACGTGCTCGCGCGCGCCGTGTCCCAGTGCCGCTGCATCTGAATGCCGGCTGCCGCAGCTCTCCCGCACTCGCTCTCTCACTCGTTCTCACGCTAACACTCTTCTCCGACGTGCCGCACCACGTTAGAGCACGCCGTCTACACGCACACACAACGCTCTCACGCATACTCGCACTCAGTTAACTGTACCTCCGCGGGAATGGAACGAACCCTGCTTCCCGTTCCTCGAAGAAGGACGCCTAGGATCCGATGCGGATAGCGCTCGGGTCCGGGTCAGCGGGTCTTCTGTCGTGGTTTTCTCCTTCTACTTCCCTCTTCTTCTCCTTAAGGCTCGTCCGGGTATCGGCGTCTCGGCCAACGGGGACGACTCTTGCGGTCTGGGTTAAGGTGGCGTCGTGGCTCCTACCGACGTCGCACCGATGTCCAATCCTCTCTTCGCAGCTTCAATTCCCCAAGTCTTCCTCGTTGCTCTCTCGGGGAAGACCCGGAGAGAGAGAGAGAGAGAGAGAGAGAGAGAGAGAGAGAGAGAGAGAGAGAGAGAGAGTATGTGCGAGCACCTCGAGATCCAGTAAAAGACTTTTCGATTTTCGGGTGCGAACGCGCTCGCGCTCGCGAAAACCCCACTCTGCCCCTCCCTACGTCACGCGAGAGAAGGCCTCCAATTGGCTTATGAGTCCGCACGGACTCCTCACGCGGAGCAGTCGAGACGTGGATTAGCTGATCAGCCGTCCCCTCGATGCGGCTCCTCGGGACTCTTCTCTGAAGCCGGCGGCGGCGCGCTGGCGATGTTCTCTGAAGACAGCCACCACGCTGCCGCGTGACACATCGCAACATGCCGGTCCCTTGTTGTCACCGCGAGGCGACACCGAATTTCCGGTACTCGAAACTTTTTGTGATGATCCAAGAGGTGTGGACATGCGCTTACTTGAGGATTATCCATTTTAGAGTTTAACTCCATTATTTCGTCTTTATAGGTAACTGATCTTGTTACATTATTTGCATTTATTCGTGGAACGTTACTGTTAACAGAGGATGTTATTCTTAGCAAATAATGACGTGCGACTGTACGTTCCTGTTCTTTAATATCTTGGTAAAATGTGTAATTGACTCTTCCGTTCTCGCCAGAGTCGTTTTCAGTAATATGTGCGGAATCAAGTACATAACTTTCGGAACTTTCTGAGCTTGCAGAAAATTTAGGAGTTACGTCTGAGTCTGAATTGTGGTTAGTAAAAGAAAAATTTGGATCAATCTCTGATGACTCGGAATAAAAGCTTGAAGAATTTTTAAAGTTATTTGTTGGAAATTCATACTCATACTCTGAATTACTGCTTCTAACTGCTGTTTCTTCTGCTGATGATAGGCGGTCGTAGCAATCGTAGTTATCTGATTTTGTACAGGTGATTTCAAACCTTGGTGCAGGATAATAATAGGGAACATCTTCTGGAATTCTTGTTGAAGTTACGCTTCTCTGTTTACTAATTATAGGCCTATATCTGGTACCATTAGTGTAATAAAAATGATCAGTTAATTTCGAAGCATCGTCTAAACATTCTGGAGCAGAATCATATACATTTTGAAATAAGGTACTCGGAAGTTCTCGGACAAACACCATTCTAGCAAGAATATCTAATTGCTCTATAAAAAGGTTTGAAAGATGTTTCTGCGAATTTCTCAACTGGTACTCGGCTTTCTGTAATATATTCTGTAAGCGTGAATCAAAATGTTCATCTTGATCTCTATTTGAATCATCTAGTTTGACTGCAAAGTATCCAAATGAATAGGGACATAAAAATGCCTCTGTAAGAAAGTTTATTAAATAAGGTAAATTTTTAAATTTTATTTTTCTAAGTGTATAGTAAATATGTGTGTTGTCGCATTCAAATATTCTATGAATGCTGTTGGCCAAAATAAGAAAGATAAGCTGTCGCATGGCTAATTTCATGAGCTAACTGCTCCGGCGTGATATCTCCATTATTTATTCTGTTAAATGTTCTCAATGCTGAATTGAAATAATAATGCTCTACGTTCGGATCCATTATATTTATTTATAGTTAATAATAATTGATTAGCATCTTGCTTTAATAGTTTTAGTAATTTCTTTTAAGAACAATACAAAATGGCCATAATCTTGACTTTAGTTTGATAATCTAAGCTTCAAGACTTCTACTTCTAATCCAAAATATCTAAAATTTTTGTATGCTTCTAAAAACTTCTATAAATATCTCTAAATAAAATTTTTGAAATACTCTAAAAACTTCTAAAACTTCAAAAAAAAATTCTTCTAAAGGATTCTCAAAGAAATTCTAGAAATTGTTACACTAGGAAACACCGCCGCTTCACCAGTTATGAAATTTAGATGAAAAAGATCGTGATAGTCCAATCAGCATTCGCCACAAAGGATCGATGAGTACGCCTTGTAGTCGTCTTTCACGCGCACGAGGAGTGCTGACACAGAGGTCAGAGCACTTGCTCCGATTTGCGGCGATCAGTTGTGTAATGTCGCAGTCGGATGCACCTGCAATCCGTATGCACTCTCTACGTGCTTACACGGTTGCCGGTTCTCAAGATGTACAAATATATCATTTAAGAGTATAAACGTGGGATATTACAATATTATATATATATATATATATATATATATATATATATATATA
>QLSS01000644.1:0-13915 GCA_024372645.1 Trichomalopsis sarcophagae | reverse complement strand
GGGGGGGGGGGGGTCGCCCAATCAGCCCGCCGATTTTATATGTTAAAGTACATTAGAAAAAACGGCTATTTCTAAAATTTTAGCCCTCTAGGTGCCCCCTAGCTTCCGTGATAAATTATTGAATTTTTGAAAATCGTGAAAAAATGGCTATTTTCAAACATTTGCACAGGGTTACCTAATCAATATTTTTAAGCCAAAAGATCTTCTCGTTATAACGTCAGCTTTCTAGCAAAAAAAGCCCGAGAACCTCAGACTTAAAGGGGCCCTTTCTGTAGGGCAAAACGTAAACACTCATTTTTTGAACGTTTTGCGTATCTTCGGTCGCATGCCATTTTTTTTTGTTTTGTAGTCGATTTGAGCTCTCAAAGTCTTAAAATCTTCGTCTTGGAAAAATCTTTAATTTACCTTTTGAAAATCTCGAATTTATCATTCCAATAAAAAGTTATAGACCTTGGAAGACAGCCTAGTTTTCCAAAATCGCCATATTGGTGTTACGTCTATAACGTAACTTTTGATGTTTCATTTTCAATTGTAAGTAGGACACATTGATGTCTCATTGTTTTAAAGAATCAAAATTTAAATTCTTATTACGTTCGCAAAAATGCTGTCGAAACGTGTAAATGTGTCAATGAGCGCTGACACAGCCAAAATGTACACTCAGCGTTCCGTGACGTAACAAGCGAGCGCCACTTTTTATGTGTACAATTTCGATACTCTTAAGATATAATGTTTATAAATCTCCATAAACATATTGTGCCATACTAAGCTTTTAAAAGGTTTTGTGCGCACTTTAGCAGTCAGTTCAAAATTAGAGCTCCGTACCGCACGCCAGTCCGACAATTGGTTTTGTGCGCACTTTAGCAGTCAGTTCAAAATTAGAACTCCGTATCGCACGCCAGTCCGACAATTGGTGACAAGTACAAACTAAAAATTAAAGAGTCTGATACATAATCATAACGACAAGTATAAATACGATTATAAGAATAAAGAAATAAACAGTTTCCGTTATCTAAAGCAAAGCAGTAACATTATTTCATTTATAAATCAACCTGATTAAAGCACAACAAGGTAAGGTTTAAATATTTATTAACTAACACAGTGAGAGTGTTAGGCGCGAACTAATACCGTTTACAGCCTTGCCACTACACTTATCATTACGTTCGTGACTATTTATTTAAGAGTAGTCAGGACATAACAATTGGTTCCGATACAAAATTAATAAAAAGTGAAATAATAGTGAATAAAAAGAAACATTAATAATAGTGCGAAATTTACACCTTAAATATAAAAACATTGAAAAAATTCTTGCGTAAACCGAGGCAATATCGTAGCGTGAATATAACCGCATTGAATAAAATAAAATCGTAATAAATAGACGTAAAGAAATTTTGAGTGAAAATAAAGTTACAAAAAATACCAAGCATAGCTCGGGTGACACAGATAAAGATAAAAAAACAAGCGTAATACATGACACGGATAAAAGAAACGGAACAAGCGTAATACGAATGACCTACTGAACTTGCTAACAGTAGCATAAACGCGGAAGTAGAGCAAAACGTAAACAAACGCCAAATAGGCCAGTTTAAAAGGCCAATGGGTTTTAGTAAAACAATCAGAATATACTTTTAATTGAGTAATGAAAATTTCAAATGAGCAATAAAGCAACCACGGACGATAAAACTCCGGAGAACGCAAGAATTACTAGAAAACAAGTCCAACAAAATCCGAATTTGAAAAACCTATTATCAAATCCACTCGAAATACACGCATTCAGGAGGAGTTCAAAACTACAACGCTCGCCCGTAAAACATCAAGAAGCGGCAAAAGAAGAAGTAAAAATCAAAAATACAGGAGCTGTACCAAAGGTGTTAGCACCGAAAAAGAGTAAAACTGAAGGAAAATTTACGGAACAACTCAATACATACGCAGACGAGAATACGCAAACAAACCTTGGCGATCAACAAGAACCCTTAAAAACAAGCGCTAAACAGGAAGAGAATTTAACAACTTTAACAGCGTTTCAAACAAATGAGTCAATTTTAGACAGAACGTTTGACTTTGGAAAAGAAGAGCGGTATTCGGACATAGGAGGATTTTGCGCAGAACAAAGCCTAGTAGTAGGAACAGAGAAAGATCCACATTTTAAAACAACTAGGTACAACATCTACCCGACAAATTCTTGGACAAACACAAGTCAGGACGGAAATTATAGTCTGATAGATTTTGATAAGCCAATCGAAGAGGAAGCTCACGGAATACAAGAGTTTGTCGATAATAAACAAGGCAAAAATAATAACAAAAATAATTCTGAGTCTAAGACAAACCAAAGCTTAACTCAAATTAATTTTGGCGGTAGTAATAACAAAATAGCAAGTAATAAACTCAATAATCAAGAAGAGCTGACTGTCACAAACGAACCAGAGAAGAACGAAGGAAACCAAAACCAAGGAAGTGACAACAGCACAACAATGACCCCACCAGTAGCAGAGGGAGTAAGACCAATAAAATTAAATTTGAAGGATGTCGCGAGCTACGTGCCAGAATACGACGGGAAAAATATGACAGCAACGGACTACATAAAAAAATTAAAGCAAGTCAGAAGCCTCATAGACCCAATAGACGAAGGAAACTTGACGAACCTCCTAAAAGTAAGAATGTCAGGAGAAGCAGAAGAAGCACTAAGCAGCAACGAAATAAAAACCATAGATGATTTAATAAACGGAGTAAGAATATTGTATCCGATTGACGATGACATCCATGAGCTGTACGCGAAAATGGGCAGAATATTTCAAGGACAAACAGAAACGGTAGTACAATATACAAACAAAGGAAAATAGTATTAAAAATAAGGGAATTGAAAAAGCTACAAGGAACTGCGGACGCAGAACTTAAAAGATTCGAGGAGGAATTGGATGTAGAAGTAGCAAGAAAATATAAAAAAGGACTTAAACCAGAAATTAAATACGAATTAGGTCAAGAAAGCACCGTAGAAAATATTTCGAGAGTGGCAATAGAAATTTAAAGCGATATAAAGAAAAAGAAAGACATAAACAGAGGCATTGTGAATAATGTGTACGAAGACTACGGAGGAGGAGTAGAGCAAACACGGAAAGTACTGACATGCCAAATATGCAGAGATTTCCAACAAGAAGCGCTCTTCTGCCGTTCAGCAGCATGCGTATATTGCAAAGGAGCGGACCACTTTTCCAATAATTGCAGGAATGTTACAAATAAAATAAAATTAATATGTAAATTCTGCAGTCAACCAGGTCACTCAATTAGTGCCTGACGATTTAACAAGAAACAGAACAATCACTGCCAATATTGTCAAGAAATGGGACATGATGTAGGGCAAATCCCGTACATAGGAGATTACGAAGTATGCTGGAAATGCAAAGAAACGGGACACAACCCAAATATATAATCAAATACAATGACAAATAGCGTCGAAAAATGTGAATATTGTGACATTAAAGGGTATACAGTACAGAATTGTCCAGAGGTATTGTGCAGAAAGTGTAATAAGAAAGGCCACACAATTAAATATTGCAAAATAGGAGAAAGTAGGCTACCATTTAGAGTATGTACGATTTGCGAAACAACTGGCCATGAAGAGGCAGAATGTGAAAGAGCAAAGATTCTCGTGGCAGAGTATAAAGCCAAGCAACAGCTCAAATGCCAACTATGCGAAGTAAATGGTCATATAGCTAAATTCTGTAATAAATTTAGAAATAAACAACAAACTAAGCCAACAAACAGCAATAATTACAGTAGAAATTTTCAGAGGAAATTTTGCAAATACTGCAAAATAGGAGGTCATGTAGTGAATGAATGTAAAAAACTAAAAGCCCTAGAGAGTGGAGGGAAACATAAGCAAGTAAACTGTAGCTACTGCAATGAAACAGGGCACAAAATCGATGATTGTAAAAAAATTAAAAGCCTTGAAAGACAACAGGAGAAATTCTGCTCGATATGCAAAAATAATAACCATACAGCGGAGAGATGCTTCAGAATTACGAACAACCAGAGAAACTACAATGCTCTTCCAGGAGGGAGCGCCTAGGAAGGGAAAATGAGAATAAAGCGTTTCCACTACAAGTAACAGAAAAAACAAATCAAGATACAACGTTAGAAAGGAAGAATCTAGAAACCACTGAAAACAAAGCCGACACAATATTACAAACTTACGTACTAAAACTCGAGAATTTATTGCAATACATAGAGGTAGAAGATCAACACTCTAGTAAAATAAATAGGCTACTAGTGGACAGTGGAGCACAATTAAATATTATTAAGAAACAAAATATATCAAAGAATCATATAAATAAGGACGAACAAATTTTAATATCTGGAATAACGGAAAACGCCATACGTACCCTTGGATCTATAAAGTTACCAATAAACGGAATATATTTCGACTTTCATGTAGCTCCAGAGACATTTGCCATTCCGTATGACGGAATCATAGGAATAAAAGTCTTATTACAGCAAAAATTAAGACTGGACAAAGGTTACTTGGAAATAAACCGTAAGAAAATCGAACTGAAATCTACAACGCAGATAAACACAATAAATACTAGTTCAACAGCAGAGGAATGCAGTATGAAAGAAAAGACTCAAGAAATAGAGACACAAGAGATAACTGTACAACAAGATTTAGGAAGAGTATTGGAGATCGTATGAGAAATTCAGGACAGCATAAATAAAGGTATTTCAGAGTATGAGAGTAACACAGAACGCACAGTTGACTCGCCAGATTTCGTAAAAGAAAACTCGGACGAAGGACAATTGAGCAGCTGGAATCAACGAACACTTACAAAGTTCATTCATGATTCAAAGGTGCATATGCAGCAATTTATAGGAAACATTAATGAAACTCTCGAAAGTATAGAAAAAGAAGAAACTGAAGAATACTTCATACAAAATTTTCCGACATTCGTAAAAATACTTAAAGAAAACGTAGATTTTGAAAGTGATGAAAAATATTTACGCCATACAAATGAAATAAATTTCGTCACGTTCGACATAGAAGATATGCCTGATACTTTTACGGGAATTCCGGGATTATCACTGCCAAAAGCGGAAGAAACTTTGCACTGTGGTTCCATATATTTAACGTCAGAAAGCGAAAAAAAGCAGAAGAAATCGCAAAATTAAGTAGAAGTGAGAGAAACAAACTATTAATGAATACAATAAATTTAAATCATTTATCGAGAAGAAAAAGGAAATTTATTGAATCTAATCCTATTAAACGAAGACATATGCTGGCTAGAAGGAGAAAAGTTGGGAACATGCAACGTGGAAGAGCACGAGATAAATTTAACCGACGAAGCGCCAGTTTACGTAAAACAATTTCCGTTACCCTATACATTAAAACAAATAGCTATTAGTGAAACAAAAAAACTAATCAGAAATGAATTAATTCGATCGTCAAGTAGCGCATTTAATGCTCCGGCATGGGTTGTGTCAAAAATAGGTCTAACAAAAGACGGGAAAAAGAAATGGAGGTTAGTTATTGATTAGTTATGAAAACTAAATGCCAAAAAAATACCAGACCCTTATCTTCTACCAAATATAACAGAGATATTCGATTCTATGGGGAAAAGCAGGTATTTTACAACGATTGATATGGTATCGGGTTTCCATCAAATAAAAATGAAAGAGTCGGATATACACAAAACAGCATTTAGCATACACCCATTGGGTCGGTTTGAATTTGAAGTACTTCCATTTGGACTAATTAATTCACCAAGAGTATTTCAAAGTATACTAACTAAAGTACTAGGAGATTTATTGGAGAAAGAATTCTGTTATGTTTATATTGATGAGATAATTATAGTATCAAATACAGTAGAAAAACAACGAAAGATTTAACCTAGTAGCACAAAAACTAAAAGAAGCGGGACTTAAATTAGAAACAAGTAAATGCAAGTTTTTCCAGAAAGAAGTAGAGTTTTTGGGCAACATTATTAGTGAGCGAGGAATGAAAACAGAACCAAAGAAAATTGAAGCCATAACAAAATTTCCAATTCCACGAAACGTTAAAAATGTTCGAGAATTTTTAGGGTTAGCAGGCTACTACAGAAGATTCATACAAAATTTTACAGAAATAGCTAAACCGATTATACAGTTATTACAAAAACAAGTAAAATTTGAATGGAAGAAAGAACAACAGCAAGCATTTGAACGATTAAAAGAAGCTTTATGTACGGCACTGGTACTACAGTTTCCAGATATGTCAAAACCATTTATTATAACAACAGATGCATCTAATTATGCACTTGGATGCGTATTATCACAAGGAGAGATCGGAGAGGACAGACCTATTGCATTTGCGTCAAGAGTATTGAAAGCAGCAGAGAAGAATTATCATACTTATGAGCGTGAAGCCCTTGCAATCACGTTTGCAGTAAAAACATTTCGAAATTATATTTATGGCAACAAATTCAAAATAATTACTGACCATAAGCCTTAATTATCATTCAAATCAGCAGATAAAAACAGTAGAGTTCAAAAATGGAGATTACAATTATTAGATTATGACTATGAAATTATTTATAAACCGGGAAAAATTAATACAAATGCGGACGCTTTGTCACGTAATCCAATCGAAAATATTCAAATTACAGTTGTTACTAGAGCTCAAAAAGCAAAAGAGTTAATAAATCAAAGAAAAGATGCTGTAATTCCATCAAATGAAGTAAAAATTCAGGAATTGAATGAAAATAGAGAAAAAAAGAAAGCTAAAGAAAATCAAAAAAGAAAAATAAGAAGCAAAAGAATTAATAGCAAAACAAAAAAGTCAGCAGTTTTAGACACTAAAGATAATATAGAGGAACAAAAAATACATGATATAGATACAATTGTTTACACAAAAGATCCAATTATAGTGAGGAAAGATAATATAGCTCATTTTATAAACATGCAGCATAAAGGGTTAGATCAAAATACAAATAAGTTATTAGAAAATAAAAATATAGCAATCGATAAGCATCTTAGTGCTAATGAAATTGAAATAATAAAGTTGGATGCAAAAGAATTATTCATTGTATGTATTGACATTGGTAATTCTGCAATAACTATAAAACAGAATTTATTAGAAAATTTTAGAGTATTAAAAAGTTTATTAGAAAGCAATAAAATACAAAATTTCAGCATATCTAAAAATATAGACGTAAGAAATATAGAGTGGCAAGAGATAGAAGAAATGTTAAGAGAAACATTTAGGGACTCAGGTATAAAAATAGTAATTTGTTTAAATTATATAGAATACGTAAAATATGAAGATCGTGACAAAATATTTGGGTTAAATCACTCTACAGCAGTAGGTGGTCATTCTGGAGTAAATAGAACATTTAATAGAATTAGAAGTAAATATTTTTGGGAAAATTTAAAAGCAGATATTGAAAAGAGAATTAAAAACTGTGAAGATTGCCAAAGAAATAAACTAAAGAGAATTAAAACTAGACAACCTATGGTTATAACAGACACACCGTTTAAGACATTTGATAAAGTAGCTATGGATATAGTGGGTCCATTAAATGTTACTAAAAATGAAAATAAATATATTCTCACTATACAGGATCAGCTGTCGAAATATTTAATTGCAGTGCCCTTACCAGATCAAACAGCTGAAACTATTGCTGATGCGTTTATAAAAAAATTCATATGTATTTTTAGTTCACCTAAAGTAGTTTTAACTGACAGAGGAGCAAATTTTACAAGTAAACTCTTAAAATCAATAGTAAAAAGATTTTAATTCTCAAAGATTGAAACAACAGCATTTTCTCCTCAGTCTAATGGATCATTAGAAAAGGCTCATCATCCATTGTGTGAATATTTAAAGAATTTTTCTTCTACAAAAATAGAATGGGACGAGTTATTGGAATTAGCTCAATTTCATTATAATACAAGCGTACATAGTGCACATAAATTTACACCGTATGAGTTGGTTTTTGCTTACCCGCCTAGATTACCTTCAAGTGAACCTTTGAATGTTTCTGAACAGTTGCCAACATTTAATAATTATATATCAAATTTAATAAAAAATATGGAAGATATTACTAACTTAGCCAGAGAAAATCTAATACTTGCGAAAGAGAAGTCAAAAAAATACTACAATAGATATACCAATCCAGCAAATTTTGAAAAAGGAGACCAAGTTTGGGTTATAAAAAATCCAAAACCTGGAAAATTAGAGAAAAATCAAAATTTAGGACCATTTGAAGTATTAGATGTTAGAGAAAAAAGTAACATAGTAATAAATAAAAACGGGAAGCCTAGCACAATTCATGCTAATAAATTAATTATCTATAAAAAGAAAAACTAATATAATTTTTTGTTCTAGGAAAAACCAATCATGATTATCTACATAATAATTATTATAACACTTTTTAAACCAAACGAAGCAATCATTGGATATGACTGTGGGTCAACAACACCAAACATTACGACATTTTCACTGTTGGACTCTGAATTTAGGACAGTACCGATTATTCAATGTAAAATTGAGGTTCATCGGACGGTTTTCGACTGTGGAGTATTTGGACACCTTATACCGACAGAAAATGCAGAACAACAATACATAGAAGAGATAAGTCATGAACAATGTAAAATTATTCACGAGACGGGAGTTTTTAAATACGATAACGTTCATACAATCGCGAATTTGAAAATAAATGCTACAACAACGAAAGGTGTAGATTTTGCGGGAAGTGCGGAAGGAAGATCTTGTTCGGGCGCTTCATACGCAGATAGTTTTGGATCTTGGAATAAAGTCTTTGTTCATGGCTTAATCAAAATTAAGCTAATAAAAAATACAGCTAAAGTAAATTTAAATAATGATAAGTTAATGTTAAGCACGGGAATAGTATGTAAATTTTCGGATAAACATTGTATGGATACGGAAAATGGGCATACTTTTTGGGATATTTAACGCAAGGGGAATGTTTTAAAAATTCATACGATCTTTTATTTAAAGGTTTAGCAACAAAATATTATAGTAATGACAATAATGAAATTGTTTATGCAGTCAACACTAACGATATAACATTCGCATTAGCAATTAAGAACAAAGTAGTACATTGTAATCGCGAATTTATTAGAACTGAGCATCCGAAACTATTAATTGCGGAAAAAGATAGCAATTTAAATATGTATTACTACGACAATGACCAAGTAAGAGCTCAGAATGCCGTAAATTTAGATTTATTTACTTATGTAAACTCAAAGTTTGTTTATATTAAAAGACATTTAAGAAGTCAAATCAATAATCTATATATAAATCTAGTCACTGAAAAATGTGAAATTGAAAGAAAGGTTATCCAAAATTCCCTCTCTATAGCCACCTTACCCCCAGATGAATTCGCATATAATATCATGAAGAAACCAGGATATATAGCTAGAATAGCAGGAGAAGTAGTACATCTAATAAAATGTATACTAAGATCAGTAAAAATCTTACATTTAAATGACTGCTATAATCATCTGCCAGTATCTCTAGGAAATGAGACTTGGTTTTTAACACCAAAAACTCATATTTTAATTAAAAAAGGAATGCAGATAGATTGCAATTCTTTAATAACTCCATATTATAAAATAAACAATGAATGGATAAAATTCATACCGTCACCAACAAAAACAGTTGCACCAAACGTATTGAAACCAAATACGAAGATTGGCTGTACATTTGACTCAATAGATGGATTAGCCACAAGTGGAGTTTATTCGCAAGATGACTTGGACAAACTACAACAACAACTAATGTTTCCAATGGAAAAAGCTTCATTACTTAATATTATTGCCAAAGAGATCACTGGAGATGCTTCATCAGGCAATATATTCACTGAAAATACATTAAAAAATATTGCCAATAGTACATGGCATTTAATTATCAACAAATTAACGACATGGGGATCGTTTTCATCAGTAATTATAATGATTTTAATCATCTTACATATTGTGAAATTGATCATTGATACAGTTATCAGAGGATATGCTCTTCATAAAATTTATGGTTGGTCCATAAATCAATAGATTTATTATATCTATTGGGAGCAATTTTTAGTTCCATCACCCAGTTATTAACATCGTTACAAAAATCTACGATAAAAGAGGAAGGAAGTGCCAAAAGGATATGTACTTCAGAATATGAAGAAACTGAGCTGCAAGATATTAAAATCATTCCCACAATTCCCAAAACTATACAGACAATCCCTTCACAACCACAACCTATTCCTAATAGACCGCCAGCAATCATCAAAAACAAATCAGATCTTTCAGTTGCAAAGAAAACTACTAGTATATTTTCGTTAAATCTTGAATAAATTTTTATTTTTAAATATCTTATATCATGGCGATGGCCATTATTTTGGGCCCCGAGGAATTACATCTGACGACGTAATTTTTATTTTTATTTTTATTTGAACAATTAACCAGACTTATATTAGAACAAACTGGATTATTTTTTTTATGTTAACAGTTTAAGCAAAGAATTTGAATTTCGAATATATTACAATTAACTATCATTAACTGCAATATTTTGGCCCCCGAGGTGTTACGTCTATAACGTAACTTTTGATGTTTCATTTTCAATTGTAAGTTGGACACATTGATGTCTCATTGTTTTAAAGAATCAAAATTCAAATTCGTATTACGTTCGCAAAAATGCTGTCGAAACCTGTAAATGTGTCAATGAGCGCTGACACAGCCAAAATGTACACTCAGCGTTCCGTGACGTAACAAGCGAGCGCCACTTTTTATGTGTACAATTTCGATACTCTTAAGATATAATGTTTATAAATCTCCATAAACATATTGTGCCATACTAAGCTTTTAAAAGGTTTTGTGCGCACTTTAGCAGTCAGTTCAAAATTAGAGCTCCGTACCGCACGCCAGTCCGACAATTGGTGACAAGTACAAACTAAAAATTAAAGAGTCTGATACATAATCATAACGACAAGTATAAATACGATTATAAGAATAAAGAAATACACAGTTTCCGTTATCTAAAGCAAAGCAGTAACATTATTTCATTTATAAATCAACCTGATTAAAGCACAACAAGGTAAGGTTTAAATATTTATTAACTAAAACAGTGAGAGTGTTAGGCGCGAACTAATACCGTTTACAGCCTTGCCACAACACTTATCATTACGTTCGTGACTATTTATTTAAGAGTAGTCAGGACGTAGCATTGGCACCCCTATATCTCAGGTCTATCTGACCCAATCTAGCTCAAATTTTCAGGAAAGACAGTCCAAATATAGTAGAAAAAGATGTAATTATTTTGGTTTTGTTTATTTGGGTTTTAGCATATCTACGAAGTCCTCGAAGTTGGGGTTCAGGGCCTTATTTAACCATATTTCGCGTTATAGGACGGACGGTCGCGCAGTACTGGCATACTTTAATTTTGAGGCTTTCTGAGCAAAAAAATTTCTTAAAGTTTTCGTCTCAAAAAGGCCATCAATTCCTTTTTTGGTGAGCTCATTCTCATTGGTCGAAGCCAAATTTACAGCCCTTACAAGACAGCCTAGTTTTCCGATATCGCAACGTTTTAACCCTCGTATCTCAAGACTTTCTGCCCCAGTTAAGCTAAAATATACATGCTTGTTCAATTGGAAATTTTCATAATGAAAATTGCGATGTAACTTTTTACACAAAAAAAAAGAACTAAATCAGCTTTCATCATTTACTTCTTTTATTATCTTTTGCGACAGATTCTAATTTTTCACTATTTTAAAACTTACCGTTTGAACAATTTCGTAACTGAAATAACACTTGCTTTTTAAAAATAACACTTATAAAAATTACACTTTGTAAACAATAATACTTTGTAAAAAACAACACCTTGTAAGAAATAACATTTTCTTGCTTTTCAAAACTAGGATTTACATAAATATATATTCCTTAATTAGTTATGGGAAACAACGTCTTCTGTTACATTAGTGCATAGAGTATATAGATTTTATGCCCAATTTTTTAAAATGATTTTTCTTTCTGTAATAATTAAATAATGTCAATTCACGTAAAATTCCTCCACTTTTACGTTATTTTTGAAAAATCAAAGAATACTTTTTATTTGGAAATGCATATAGTGATAAGCGATCTTATTTGTTATTATTTTTAATTATTTGTCATTATTTTTTCAAATATTATCGTAGTGTACAAAGTATATGGATTTCATGCTCAATTTTCTAAAATGATTTTTCTCTTTGTAATATTGAATATTGTCATGTTTTTATCATTTAAATATTATGAATGTACTTAAAAATATATTATATAATATTTATATTATTGTTATATTGTTGAGATAGGTCCACTTGGGACTCTCCCCTCTCTTGCGCATGCGCGAGCTCGTCGAGCTGCGTTGCTCGGCTCGCCGCGCAAGTTCGTCGCCGGCACTCCAAGAGAGCGCACGTGTTTACCCGCAGTGGTGTATAGTTCGGACGATTGAATAAAGCCTTTTTCTAGAAATCTTCTAGTGTCGATTATTAATAGTCTCACCCAACCTGATCCCTACAGGTTATGGGCCGGGTGAGCCACGCTTCCATTGCGCAAAAGAAAAACCGGGAGGCACGCGCCTAGAGACGCGGGAGAATTGTCAGCTCACGAGAGCAAGTGTAGTGTAGTGGCAAAAGGCAGCAGATAGAACTCAAGGGTGTTGTGTATTAAACCATCATCCGCACCTTTGTGTCACGAGGCCAGGAGCCAACGCATCTCCTTCGAGAAGCTTCAACAAAGGGGTCATCATGTGGCGGCTCGAAACGGCAAGCTCATCGTTCAGTAAGTAAAACAAAAGTAAAACTAATAAAAGTGAAGTCGTGAAAAATTGGCGCAGTTAAAACCTAGATTAATGTACAAAGAACGTAAAGTCACGAAAAGTGCTACGAAGTGACAAAAGTGTAGAGTAAATTCAAAAGTGCTAGATCATGTAAAAAGTCGTAAATAAAATGAGAAAATTAGAAGCATTTCGTGAGAATACGGAAAATTTACAAGAAAAACTGAGAACAAAAGTCCGAAAAGCTAGGCGCGATAAGCCGTGTGTTTGTGAGAATTAAAAACAAAACGCAGCAAGTCCCGCATTTCCGAGAAGTCAAGCATGAGCTTGTGGGAGAGGGGAGAGTGGAGACACGAGGCAAAGATGGCGGCCGCCGGCGCTACATCGGGATTGTCTGTCTCTCTCCACAAGACCACCAGTTGCTAGCCGCATGGCCTAAAGGAGGGGAGGGAGACAGCTAGCGTCTTCTACCGCGGAAAGAGCGGTAGCGTCGGCAAGTGCGCGCGTATAGGGAGAACAGTGCGGGCAACATCATGCGGCGAAACGTCGCCACACTGCATGGGCTGAGAATCTCTGGCGGCTCGCGCGGCAGTGTTGCGAGCGGTGTCTCCCTCTCTACCTTTCTCTCCTGTGCGCGGTACGCATGCAGCGAGCGGAGTGTGCACGGGCGCGCTCTCGCTATCTGTCTCTTTCTCTCTCTCTCTCTCACGAGCACAGCCTGAGCGGTGCGCTGTCTATACGCTCTTTACAATGATTTTCTGAAATAGAAAATACTTCAAATAAAGAAATTTCTCTTAAAAATTCTTAGAATCAGTAACCGTTGAGTAGCATGTTTAATAGTGTTTTTCTTTAAAAATCCTGTGTTGCAAAATAAATACGGACTGCAGTTCATTAAAAATCGCATTTTGTGAGGGCCCCACATTATGCGTAACCGGCTTTCGCTTAAAATTCAAGCAAGCCGTAACCAATCAATTCTAAAAGTCAACACAGTAGCTAGAACTAGAAAGATAGACAAGAGTCACATGACAGTAAGATTCAGAATAGAACATCGACCATAGAAACAGGTTAATCTTACAATATGCCAAGACCCCGCGATTAGAATCGCCCCACTTGATTGGGAGAGCAAGAGCAAGCGAC
>QLSS01000643.1:0-49477 GCA_024372645.1 Trichomalopsis sarcophagae | reverse complement strand
AGGGGCGTGATGGAGCTTGAAGGAGGGCAACCAACTCGGCAGTCCCGACCCAGGTCTCGCTCTCCGGATGGAAGCAAGGATCAGAGGAGGAAGGTGATGGACTTAAAAAAAAATACCACCTCGGCCGTCCAGAGTCTCGGAAGTCCAGAGTTCAGAGTCAGAATTCCTGAGTCGCAACGATACCTTACTACTGAGAGTAGCTTTTACTAAAATTATTTGGCATTTTTTAACACTGTAAAATAATAATATTCTCTCCCCTCCCTCACTCTTTCACTATCGCTCCCTCCCCTCCTTCTTCACTGCCTATTATTATTTCCTTTCTTACTTGATTACCGTCCCTTTCTCTCTCTCTCTCTCTCTCTCTCTCTCTCTCTCTCTCTCTCTCTCTCATTAGGTGTCAAGGGAAGGGAGCGTCCGCGTAATTGACACCGGTGGTATCGCGCCAGAAAGTAATTAATATAGAGGGCGCGAATTGGGGTGTTTTCCGGGAACGCGTAAGGTAGTGAGAAGAAGGGAACTTCCTTCTTCATTAGAATTGTCTCGACCGTTCGACTACCAGGACGCTACCGCTTTCCAGCATCTTCCTAACGCAGAGATTAATTGAGAGAGAGAGAGAGAGAGAGAGAGAGAGAGAGTTGAGGACACCATTGAGTGTGGAGTTAGATTTGAGAAGTAGACGTTGAGTAAGTTGTTGCACACTCGGCACAAGCATACTTGTTTACTCCGCTGACTGCACTAAGCTGTTATTTAACATTTTATTTTATTTTTTGTAGTCCTGATGCGTCATCATGGACTCCTAAGAGATCTGATTACATCTGCAGTGAACATTTTGTTGAAAATAAGTGGTCTTTTCAGTTATGAGTGCTTTGTTTGGTGTACACAGTTACAATATCAAGAATTTTCTTTTCAGTACTAGAGGAATTAGCCGCTGCAACAGCAAATTTAGTGTTTTGGCCATAAAAGGACATAATTCAAGGGACAATGCCACGGTGTTTCTATCCGGATTATAAAGATACTCGAGTCATCATTGATTGTACAGAATTCAGAATCGAAGTACCATCAAGTATTGAGAATCGAGTGTTCACATATTCACATTATAAAAAAGGCTTTGCGGGTAAAGTTCTTATAGGTATTACCACTTCTGGATTCATTAGTTTCAAATCTAAAATTGCCGGAGGAAGAAAGAGTGATTCCCAAATTACAATAGAATCTGGATTAATTGATCTTTTAGAAGATGGAGATACTATATTAGCTGATAAAGGGTTTCCAGATATCCGACAAACCATGGATGCAAATGGAAAAAAATGCTTCTGGTTATGCCACCATTTCTACAAAATAAAGATCAGTTTGATAAGGAAGAAACTGAAGCCACGTACAGCATAGCCAGAGTTCGGATTCAAGTTGAAAGAATAATGCAACGGTTGAGAACTCATTTAATTTTAAATAAATTTCCTGCCTCATTGTTTCACTGCGTAGATGATATATTACACGTATGTTGTGTTTTAGTCAACCTAGAACCACCTATATTCAATGAAAAGGATATTATTGATGAATAAAACAAATTTTTTTACTTTAAAATAATGTATTGTAACAACAATTTTGTTATAAAAAACAATGTGACAAACTAATTTTATAAATAAAATGACATTTATAATATCATTACTTTTTTACTGTTATTGTAATATTATTAATACAATGCTTAAAACAATATCTTTGGAAACGTTCAAATTTTTTTCAATTATAGTAATTTTGTATTAACAATATTCAATCCTGTAAAACAACGATTTCCTGCATTGTTTTTGTTTACATCTTCTTCTTTTCTAGTTTTCTCATACAGTTTAGGCAAATAATTTTGAAAATAAAAATCTTCATATTTTGGAACAACCGTTTTTAAAAAATTTTCATTCCGATCAATCGAAATACATATACTACCATTTGGAATTGGTGAGTATAAAAACAGATCACAATTTGTTAATCCGGTTATGTATAACTGAATCTGGCACTGCGTGTAGTATACTGAACTTGTCTTTAATACAACTTTCGAATCAACTATGTTTAAATAGTTAACATTACATTTCTTTGCTTAAAAATCCACAATTACTACTTTTTCACAACTACTTGCACACTTACATTCTACTATTTTAATAATCTTATTATCTTTTACAACAATTCTATCAAGGCTAACGCATAGCCATGGCTGTGTTTCACAAATAATAACACGTTTTTTTTACAGACATACTGTTTAATCTTTCATATTCTTTAATAGCATTTGGCTCATTTTCACTGCCATAACGAAGAGCTGGCGTATTAATTTTCTTTGGATACAGTATCTCTGAGACTAGCTTTTCGACAGGCTTCTTCTTTCTAGTTTTGATGTCATGGACATTCTTACTTGCTGAGATACGTAGATTTCTTATCTCAAACCACTTATTGCATTTCGACTGCTCGATCGTATCACAACATAACTGAATTATTTCTTTTCTTGATCGAACAATCTCTTTTTTATAGAAATCTTCTATTTCTTTGGAAATAATTTGAGTTCTCACATAAACTAATTTATTTTTACTCAAGTCGAAAAAAGTATTTAAAAATACTGCACATTCTTCTTGTTGAAGCTTGACTTCTACTGTTTGTAGCATGAATGACATCAATTATCTAATAGCTTTATTGTCTTTGTCCTTTTCAGACTCAAGTAGAATTAATTTTAATGCGGAAGATCCTTCCAATTCAGAGACTTCCACCTTATTGCACTGGATTACTGTAGAATTCTTTTTAGGTGGAAACATTTCTGAAAAGTACTTTCCCTTACAGTACTTTTGCTGGAGTAACTGTCGTTGACTTGGCTTACCCCATTGTTGCTCGTAGTCTGTCTTGGATAAGCTCTCTTCATGATTGACGTAATAGATTAAAGCTGCTATGTGCTTACACTTTCTACTTTGGTTATATACACATGTACATGAGACATCTACCACTTTACGAGCAGTATCTATCTAAAATAACATTTTCATTTGAATTACACCCTTTCATTAAAAAAGAAAGTAGAAACACAGTAATTATAACAATGTTATATTTAAAACTTACATCTAATTTGGTAGTATATGGAGTGGCCTGCACAGACGTTTGTCTGATAACTTGAGCTTCAATCCACAAACTCTGTCCACTTTTTCTATGCTCTTCAACGTTGATCACATGATGGCTATTAAATAGCGCTGTTCCTTTTGGAACTGTTTCTGGTTGAAACTGAATGTCATGGATAATCTTTTCAAATCCTGTCTTGATAATTATATCCATGATAATGATTAGAACACGATAATCTTGAGACAGTTGAGCTGTAAAAGGTATTTAAATTTAATAATAGTCATTTTTATGATCATTATGTTTTCAAGTTTGATTTTAAACTTTAACATTAGTATAGTTAATATAAAATAATCATAAATACTCTTTTGTATACATAAATATAACCTTCAAAATGATCACACTAAACTAATGAATTTATGTATTTTATTAAAATATACTTACGTGTTCGAACATAGTAGATGATATACGTTTGCGTTCCACGTAGGTATAGTAAAAATTAAACTAAAAATCAAGTTTATTTTTACATTTATATAATAATATAAAGATCTGCTCCGCTTCAATCAATGTATTATTTTCCGGGAGCTATACACTCTTATGAACCGCGAGAGGTCGCCACGCGGTACGCACAGAGAGAATATATATATATATATATATATATATATATATATATATATATATATATATATATATATATATATGTGTGTGTAATTTTAATGTGATTTAACAGATTTACACCTTAATAATAACAATTAGAATGTTTCATCGATGCACTATAAGACGACGGGATGGCAAGTGTGCATTAAAATAATATTTTTGAAAATTGTAACCTTTTTTTTAAGTACCACTAGTCAGCTCATCTTATCTCCTCTGCTGAACTTTAACGCTTGATGCTTGACATATATAAAATTGATTTCACTACATTCATTAGCGTATATTTATGCCCTGGTAGAAATGCTTACCATCGATAAACTGTTGGCCAAAGTGACGGTTTTATCAGGTTCGTTGGCCAACCATATTCAACTGTTGAGATTTTTCTGACAGAGTGAAGACCAAACTTATAGTTGCCAACATTTTACCTTGTAAAAGGTGTTTTTCAAACCGATTTCATACCCGTTTAATGCGTTTAAATAAAGTTCAGAATTACTACGACTTCTCGAGATCCTTATTATCTTTCGTATCTCGTCTTTGAGGACCTGCTGCTGTATTGAGCTATTGAGCAACCTAAATCATCTGGGGCGTGAGGGTCTTGATGATGTTGGCGTACAGCTTGGATTTGTGGTCGGTTGTCACGGATATGCTAAGCTTGTGGTTGGTCGGGCTTCCGACACTGCCGATCTATGGGGGCCGCGTCGGCTCCTCGTTGACGTCTATCGCCTCCTCCTTGTCCTCGAACTGGGTCAGACGTTCCGTCGCAAACTCGTTCTCGTGCTCTCGTTGTCTAACGCGCCGTTTTCGGCTTGATGACTTGAGCGCCAAGTGTCATTTGCTGGTCATTCACTCGGAACAGCTCCGGAAGTCGTCGTCGCGGCGCTTGCCAATTGTGACGAACCCTACTACATTAGTATGTGAAGGCTGACCGAAACCGCCGAAAACGGAAGAAGAAGGAAGACCTTGTCGTTCATTGTAAACTCATTCCGAAGAAACAAGGGTATAAGATCATGGAGAGAGCTTATAGTTGCCGTTAAGGAGGCTGAAGTACGAGTCGAACAACCATAAATGTGGAGGTCGTCATTGTAGGGGACGGGGTCGTCGTCGAGCTCGAGGGGGGAGAGCTCGTGAAGTTGTAGAGAAGTTCATAGATTTTTCGTGTATCGCGGTGTCAATGTCGCTCTTCTCTGTTGTGTCAGTACTGCATATCTTGAAGCGATTGGCCGGTGCCCAGTTTTCAGTTCACCGATATGAACCAAGAGTTGCCAGATGTTCGCTGATGTAGAGCACGCCGTTGTTTACTCTCTGGATCTACACATCATGTTCGTGATGATCCACGCTAGTGCTTGCGTCGAGTCTTAGCAACTGTTCAGCGCCTCAGTATTAGACACATTAATTTTGTCGAGAGGTATACTAGCGGTAGGGCGAAGGTTCTTTGATAAATGCACACACAATAGACAGATTCGCAAGAGTTTGTGCGCGCCACGCGACTCAGAAACACCACCGTTTTAGGCTATGTTTATGTTTACACAAGGCCAGATGTACTCTGCTGCTGCCTGTCTCTGACCACTCAAACAATCACTGATGCACGTTTGTAAACGATGCAAGGAAAACTAGATGAAGACAACTAGGGAACTTCCAGTTTGAAAAATCTAGTCGTCTTTCCTCAGAATATTTGTGTAGATAGATGCTTACTCCGTCCATTCGGCTCTCGGCAACTGCGATTCGTTTCGTAAAAGGCAGCGAGGCTTAGCAGACACTTCTCCCACTCTTTTACTATTAGAGTTGCATATAATTAATATGTTCTGGAGACATTTGCGGCATAGTATAGCATACTGCACTGATTGCTGAAGATAACCTTATTGTAACCTATTATCATGACATATCTTGTATTGTTGTACATAAGAAGATGAGAATCGCACATGACCAAAATTTTAAGAAATTATCGCAAATTAATTTTCGATCATAATTATTTTGCTAAAAGAGAAATTTTTGAAGCAAAATATTCTGATCATTAGAAAGTTCTCATTGAAATTTTTAAGATACATTACTAAAACATAAGCATCTAAGACATATCAGACAAGAAATCCTTAGAGATAAAGAAATGCATTTACGTTTAGGGGTCAAGCCATACAAAATTTGTTGGTAAGAAAAATTATCTTTTTTCATCATACGTGCACGAAAAAGGCTACTTTCCCTGCATGTAAAATGAATAGAAAATCGAGTTTTTCTTTTAGTTTTTATAGCAGCGGGAAAAAACTACTCCCTTGGGGGGAAAAACTTTTTCTGCTCAAGGGAGGAAATTTTTCTGGAAAAAATTAGTTTTTAATATAATAAGTTTTTTCCTTACTCTGCAGCCTATTCCATGGATGTGTGTTAAAATTTTCAAAATTTTCAAAATTTTTTTAATTTATAAAATTTTTAAAATTAATTTTTCACAATATTATATTTTTAGAATTAAAAATATTTTTATCGAGTTTTTTTTCAAATTTTGATTTGGTATCGTATGACATAGTATGGCTCAAACTATTATAATATGGCAGAACCTCCCTTACACAATTTAATAAAAAAAAGTGACCCGAGGTGAAATCGAACCCTGATCGCCGGCGTGCCAGTTGAACGGTTAACTGCCTGAACTATTGTCTCATAGTGTTAGTATATCAATTTCTACTTTTTAAAGCCAATATGACTTAATTTATAAAGAGTAGTTAATATAACTGTCAAACTGAATAATAGATTCTCAAGTCTCATAAGCTTAAAATTATTTGTATTATAATATTCAAGACTTCTTATTAGCTACTCATTATAAACATGCGACGGGGAGGCCGTCGAGTTGTAAAATATCTCTCTCTCTCTACTCTGCATCTTTTCGCAAGTACTGTACCACTCCACGAGTCTGTACTAATAGTCCTTGAAATTATTCTGTAGAAAGAACGAGAGAGAGAGAGAGAGAGAGAGAGAGAGAGAGAGAGAGAGAGAGAGAGAGAGAGAGAGAGAGAGAGAGAGAGAGAAAGAGAGAGAGACAGAGAGAGAGAGAGACAGAGAGAGCGAGAGAGAACTAGCAGCCGGGGGGGGGGGGGGAGCTACATCGAAACTGTAGCAGCTCGCTGCGTACTGATAAGCCTACGCGAGCGTATGTTAGAGACGGAGTGTATGTGTGAAACGGAGCCTATGTATGAGACATCGCATCGTGTGAGATTAACTGAAAGATGTAAAACGACTTGTAAAACTCGCCGAAAGAAGTGTATACCGAGAGAGAATTTGATGCAGATGGGTTAGAGTGAATGTGCGTTTAAAGATATTTGTCGGGAGTTCTGTAAAATGCGACATAAATATTAAAGTATGTACTACGCATGCGCACCCTTTTGTATGCAAGGGTTCGTGCCGCAAGGCGTTGAGCAAACTCGCTTACTTATCTAGGAGATCGAGGACGATTAGTAACGTGCCGTTTCGAAGCCTTAGAAGAGTCAGACGTTTTGTGAGAGTTTTTCTTTAGAGAGTAGAGTAGAGCCATTTTTCGTGCCTGTTTATTAGGAAACGAGACAGCATAAGTACAAGAGGAAGAGGTGTTGAGTCTGCGTTTAGAAAGGTAATTATTTACTTGTCGGAGAGTTATAGTCGGTATTTCAGCCGTATAGACAAATCAAGTGCAGGACCCGTGCGAATAATTTCCGAGTCATCGCGAGCTTTTAAGAATATCTGCCGGTTGAGTGAACAGATCGCCTAGTATTTTAATAAATATTGTTTACATAATCAAGAGTGCGTTTCAAGTATAAAGTTTCTTCCTGTTGCCGAATCTCCCCGAGTGAGAGAGTCTCGTAAAGCCGGACACGCGTAAGGTTAAGTAGAGTGATCGCGACCTGGCGCTTCTACAAATTCGGTCTTAATTAATTTCGAACGTATAGTGGTTGAATTCATGTCTTGATCAGCCAAAATAATTACCTCGTTACAAACAATAAGGATGTGTCATAGCAAAACTATTTCTATTAAAAAAAAGCAGATGACAATCAACTGATTATTAACTGATAATCTACTGGTAGTCATGCCAAAACGTCAACTTATTATCAGGTGATATCAGTTTAATATTTTATTTAAGCTGATAGTTCAACTTCAACTTTAGGTTTAGAGTATAGAGGCTAGGAGCAATCTCCCAACCAAACGAAGGCGGTACTGCCGGTTGGGAAGCAAAACTCATGAACACACATGTTACACATCAACACCCACACTGCCGACCCCCAAGCTGCCCCCGGGCACGTCTGCCTACCGGGGTCACTCAAGGAGGGCTGACTGCGTCGATCTGAGGGTACTGTAGGAAAACTAGGTTGTCTGGCGCTCCTAGGCCGTCGGATAGTACAGGGACCCGGGTCAGCCTGACCAGCATGACCTGGCTGCCCTATCAGCCGACGAAAAATCCCGCCTAACTTAACAGTGCCGGTTGGTGACCGGATAGGGCCATGTTGGGTAAGGGGGGAGGGGGGGCTGCTGAGGCCACGGTTGTCGGGGTTGGCTTTTCCGCGGTGAGTGGCTTTCTGGGAGGCTGACTGATCCGGGATGCGGGGGTGGGGCTCGGTCTACACACACTAACACACCCGTAAAATATTCAAATGAAAATAGAATTGAATAAAACACAGGAAACGGTTGCAAAAGTGCCAGCAAAAAGGAGCTTCCCAGCTCAAGCCAAGTCTTCACGGACGGTATTTTGAAAGACCGGCCGACCTTATACGGCAAACAAGGAGGTAGATGTGGGTAGCGGCGCTCTCGAACAAGATGACTGATCGGGGGCAACGTAAGAGCGTGAATAATATGAATGGAGCCGGATCTGTACCAGACACCACCATAGAGTTCACGCAGATTAATCTGCACCGTTGCAAGAGCGCCTCGGCCGTCCTGGCTAGACGTATGGCAGGAGTGCGTAAAGGTATATGCCTAATCCAAGAACCTTGGATTCACAACGGCAAAATCGCAGGTTTAAACAGAATAGGTATACTAATCAGCGGCAGTCCCGTTTCGACTAGAACGTGCCTTATTGCCAGGGGGCTTCGGGTAGAGACCGTGCCAAAGTACTGCTCAAGGGATTATATATAGCTAGATTGTCATTATGATTGCCGCTGCATACTTTCCTTATGAGGAAGCGTGCCTACCAGAGGAAATGGTCGCATTGATTATAGAATGCGAAGCCGAAGGCACCAAGCTTATAATGGGTTGTGACGCAAACGCACATTACACATGATGGGGCAGCACAGACTGTAATTCTAGAGAAGAAAGTCTATTGGAATCCCTAGCAGCAACGAACATGGACTTTCTCAATACGGGCAGCAGACCCACGTTCCGGAATGAGGTAAGGGATGAGGTCATAGATATTACCCTGGCCTCCAGGAACGTGTGGTCCGAGGTTAAGGACTGGAGAGTATCGGAATAAGTCAACATATCGTGTTCAGACTTGGCGGACAAAGTACTCTCGATCAACTCATAAGGAACCCTAGGAAAACAAACTAAGTAGGATACAGAAAAGAACATAGGGCTAAGATCAGTCGCTTCCCTGTCACGTACGGGACGGCGGAGGACATCGATCACCGCATTAGGATCCTAAGGGACATAATAATAAGTTCTTACGAGAACAATTGTGAACTTAGGCCGAAGAGGCCATCGAAAGACGCTCCCTGGTGGAATAAGTCACTAGAGAAACGCAGGAAGATAGTAAGGCGGGTATACAACCGGTCTAAGCACACGAAGAGTAACAAAGACAAACGAGCGTATAAAGCGTACACGACCAGCACGTCCCCGTGCAGGGGCCGCCGTAGCTCACCTCCGGGAAACAGACTAAGACTAAGACTAATTTTTAAAAATTTTTTTGTTTAAATCAAATTATTAAAAAATAAAAATTTTGTACCTCAAAGCCGATGTTTTGGTGTTATCATCAGGATGATAACACCGTACTAGGCCCTCATTATATATTTTATAAATTGTATGAATTTGAAACTACTTCGAAAAACTATACTGAAGTTTAAAAATTTTTTGACGATTATCACCTGATAATCAGCTGATTATCATTTCATTTCATAGAAACGCATTTTTGTAACTATCAGCTTTAATAAAAATATTCAGCTCATATTACCTGATAATCAGTTAATTGTTATCTGCTTATGCCAGACTGATCCAGAATTCCTCACAACTCGTAAAAAATATTTTTATTATTTCAAATATTTGGTACATTGAGGCCACACTGTTCCACGCTGTGCCAGACTGTGCCAAAATGTGCCAAACTGTGCCAATTCTTGTGATATGTCCGAAATGGCATGAGTGCAGCACAACATGGCACAGTTTGGCTCACTCTAGCACAATTTCAATTTCCACTAGGGTTTCCATAATTTATTTCTTTAGAATATCAATATTTAAGTACCTATAAATATAATCAATTTTTAAGTACCGAACCGACCCATTTCCAACATTATGCCTGTATTCATTACTTAAATGCAGATACATCTATTGTAAACAAATATTTCCATGGTTATAACCTTGAATAGTAATTAGATATTAAGAAGACGTGGAAGCTAAAAACACTGTTTTTTTGGTCCATAATACTTTTAAAATAATAGTCCGGGCGCTGGTGCCATCTGAGTGTAAATTTCGAGTAACTTGGAGTTTTTCTATGTTTTTTGGGATGCTGAATCGAATTTTGTTGGTTAGGAAGTCAGAAACCCGTCAGTTTTTTTGTTATAAACAAATTACTGATTTGCAATAAACAAATAATGGTTATTTGCAGTTGAAAAAAAAATTAAGTTACATTATTTAGGTATTTTTGAATCAAAATTGTTCTTACAACTTTTTTCGTAGAACGCATACTTTTTAAGTTAAAAATCAATAAAGTTTTCACATAATACGATTTGCTGCGATTTTTCGAGCTGCTTTTCCCGTTCACTCTCGTGAAATCTAAAAATTTAATGATTTTGAAATAACCATTATTTGTTTATTGCAAATCAGTAATTTGTTTATAACAAAAAACTGACGAGTTTCGGGCTTCGTAACCAACAAATTTAGATTCAGCATTCTAAAAAACATAGAGAAGCTCCAAGTTACTGAGGGGAGCTGGAAATTTACACTCAGATAGCACCAGCGCTCGGACTATAAAGTGTGTAACGAAAAACTAAGACCAGAGCGTGTGGTGTGTAGTATCCCCGTAAAAAAGATCAACGTTGATTCAATGCTGATTTCAATAATGATTTCAGTCTAAAATTCATGTTGATTTCACACTGATTCAATGATGAATCTATGTTGAGTTAACGTTGATTTATTCCGAAAACGCAACGTGGATTCAACGTCAAATTCGTAATAAATTCAGAATGAAATCAGCATGCAATTAATGCTGGATTTTAGGGTTCAATCAGAGTTGAGATGAATAATTGTCGAAAAAATATCGCCAAGAACTGGGCTCGAACCCTAGACCTTTTGATTTGTAAACAAATGGCTTGACCTTAGCCATTTTGATACTTACATAAATATCTCACAATGTAACATACATGGAAACCTATAGAGAGTAACCAAATATTAAGCTACACTATCTATCATTATTTGTATAACAATACTGGACTAGACCTCTCCGTGCAGACAGGAAGGTACCCAGCTTCCAGACTACTCACCACCTATAGGTTTCCATGTATGTTACATTATGAGATATAAATAAAGTGTCGAAATGGCTAGACATTGATGGTCATTTTTACAATTATTTATTTCAACTCTGATTGAACCCTGAAATTCACCATGGATTACACGGTGATTTTATCCTGAATTTAGTACGAATTTGATGGTGTGTGCCGCGTTGTGTTTTCGGAATAAATCAATGTTAATTCAACGTAGATTCAGCATTGAATCAGTGTGAAATCAACACGAATTTCAGACTGAAATCAGCATTCAATCAACATTGATCTTTTTGACTGATATATTGAACAATTCCTTTTACTGAAATATATTGTAAATTGGACCCTTGGTTTTTCAACATGTTTTAAAATACAACAGCAACGGTACAAAAAGACTGCATTTTCAAAACGAGAGTTTACAGTACAAGCCAAAGGCAAGTGCTGTAACGAGTTTTGAAAATGCAGTCTTTATGCACACGTTACATATGATATTTTATACCATGAGAGCCAAAAATTCAAATTAAAGTTGATTAGAGTAATTTAGAGGTTAGAGTGGTATAAATAAGTGTTTATGAGATCTCAGTGCTGACAGAACAGTACAGTATTTCAATTTTGCTCTTTGAAAAAGTGATACCTGAAAATTGAAGCTGAAAATTGATTCGTTAATTCTGATGAATTAAGAAATGTGATTAATGATGGTGCTTTAGCTAATATCTAAAAACTTACCACTATTGGTTGTTTTCAGGGTGCAATATTAAAAAATTCTAACCTCAAAATGTAGCATGCACAGGGCACGCTTAAATACACTTATGGTACCAATAAATTATTTGAATTTACATCAAAATAAACAGCTCAGTACTATTACATTGAGTTTAAAGAATTATTCTCTTAAAAAAAAGTTAATTTGACGTTTTTTGGCATTTGAAATACAAAATACTTGTGGGTTTGGGAAGCTTTAGTGCCCACATCTCCTTAATCTGAAAATTGAAATGCTATAAATATCAAGAAATGATGGAGCTAATTGGTACTAGATCAATTTCATATTTTACTATCTTCTCTTATGTGCACAGACTTATAGATAACGCTGGTATAGTATTTTTAATTTAACAGGCAAAGGTGATCTTGTCTGTTTTTTGAACATTCAACGATTTAAATTTATAACAAACAGGTTACAATTTTCAAGTCTTGTAATCAACAATATCTTTAAATTATTGCTTAAGATGAAAAGGTTGACACCTGATGTATCTAGATTTGATTATGTAAGGTTAGAGACATTACCATCACAAAATTTTAACTAATTTAGGCCTAATTAGTAGCTTTGATAAGGAGAATTTGCAATTAGTGTAATTATGCGTTTAGCCGGTAACCTATCATATCTCTCCAAAACGGAAATTTGGACAATCTGACTTTTTTTAAAGCTATGGTTGTGAATACATGTTAACAGGACGATTTTGACACTGAGTCGGTTGCTGTACATAATTTTTTAAGTTAGATACTGACGATTGAATTTTTTAAAACCATTGGAGTTAGTTTGCACACTAGGTATAGGGCTGAACATAAGAATACTGTACATAAGATTAAGATATAAATCAACATATGGGCTTGTAATTCATTTTTTATTAACATGCCTGTAGTACTTTAATTATAGCTAAAAATGGTTTGTGAATACTGAAAAAGATTAGTAAAAATGCTCTTTGATCAGAAAAAGCTGTCAAATGCCGCACAAGCTGTGATAAGGTATGACTGATCTATAATAGCAACATGGGTCACAAATATGATAGAGAAGCTTAATCTCCATCACAGCACGCAAAAAAATAAAAAAATAAAGTGCAAAACATTATGTATACAATTTTCTGATAAATGTTTTCACCCCTTTTGTACTTTAATTCAATGTATATAATATTGCCCTACCTCTGAGGCAATTTTATAAATTGTATGTTTTGTTAAAATTGTGAATGGATTTTTATAGTAGCTGCTTATGGAGCTAAACATTTGTGTATATCTTCTTTAAATCAAGTTATTAAAACTCAGTTATTTGAATTTATATTTTTATGTAACTGTTATAACTATAAAGTATTCAAGTTATTCCCCCTTTACCCTAAATGTAAAAACTGTAGATATATGTGGGAAATATTTCATATGCAGAGCGTATGCCAGAAGAAAGTCTATAAAAGAAACAATTATCAAACCAATGGAGAGATGTCTATATATTTGATTAGCTGAATAAATCATCTTTTATTATTAATTAATGTGTTGTGTCTTAAGTTCATTTATTATTTTATAAGTCCTCCTACAGATCAGAAGTAGGATTGCAATTCATAAGCTTTTATGGTTTAGAAAATAGCTTTTACTGGGTTTCTGAAATTGTTCCAAATGAAATTGCAATTGAAAATGTGAAGGTTTCTACCAATTTTGCAATAAAATAAGGACTGAAATGTCTAGTGATTGTGTGATAATAGGCATTCACGTGTTTAATGAAGTTAGAAGTGATCTTTAACAAAAGGAAGAAAAATAAAGACGCATTACATAATTTAATCCTTAGCGTGATGAACAATTATATAAATTTGGCATGTAGAGAAATCTTTTGAATGAGCAAGCATGTGTTCATGAACACATAAAGGAAGTATCGGCTATGAATTTTGAAAATGCAAAACAACAAGAACGATGAAATGATTTCAAAATTAATGTTGATAATTTCAAAGATTTTGTGATCAAAAGGCAAAATTGGATTTAGTAATGTAAATTGTTCGATTGACATAAAGAAGTCAGACAAAGAATGTGAGCCGTTAACCAATGTAGCGATAACTATGAGGTGCTGAAGAGGTATAATTCAGATGTCTTCAAGGATAGTGTAAATGGCTACGCAGACGTCAACCTCCAAGAGTCTGCAAATTTTGCAAATGCAGGATGATGGTTAAGAAAAACTCGAAGTTGTAGCAATCATATTAAGGATGGTTTGTAATGTACAATCAGCACAGTTTTCCAAGCATTAGAAAAGAATACACACTGAGAAATTTAATTATTTTGAAAAGTATTCTCAGTACTAACAAAAATAGTTTCAATAAAAAACCAATCAAAAATAAATCTAAATTTAAATTTATGTAAATAACAAAAATATGTATTCTGCATTGTTATATGTTCAAGATAACAAACAGTAAGCTTAACATTATCTTATATTAATTACACATTTAAACAACTAAAGCATACATATTATAATATATTACAAAGATATGTATTTAAATTAAATTACTATATTTTGGCATATTTAAAATTTCAAGGATTCTTATCTAATACAAAATAATAACGAAACAATTAACTTTTTTAATAAATATAATAGAAAAGGAACTATAGTTATGATGATCTTAACAGCTAACCAAACCATAAATGTGATAAAAAAATGTATGTATTAATTAAAAAAAAAACAACATCAAATGGTGTTGCTTTTTATATTTCAAACTAAGATTTTAAAATATAACCTCTAACGTTACCTGGTGAAACAGTTTTTTCAAGGATTTGTATCAATTGGAGTGTTGTTGGATCCATCTGTATAATTTAAATTATTAATTATCAATTCTAAATATGTATAATTGACCCTGTAACTTGACTACTTTGTTTTTAAAAATGTTTGCCGGCATGTAAATAACGCGTTTCACCAACTAATATGAGATGGAGCTAAGTGAGCAAACTGCTAGACTCTTATGTATAACAATAGTGAGTTAATAAAAGTTCAAAGGTATCTTTATCTTTGTCCTAAATAATATATAAGTTTTTGAAATTCAAAATAAAAAACACTTATTATATCATATTTCAATATTTTATTTATTATAATTGAAAATATTATTTGTAATATATATATATATATATATATATATATATATATATATATATGTGTGTGTGTGTATGCGTGTGTGCATGCGTGCGTGTATGCATGTGTATGTGTGCGCGCGCGTTCATGTATGTATGTAAAGATTTAAAAAAAATTCCGAATACATTATGAACAAATCAAAAATTGAAGTCGTCTTTTTGACCTTGGTCTAACATGTGTTCAGTTAGGTATCCCACCAACAGGTGGCGGTACACCCGAAAGCGTGTGGGTTTTGGCCAAACAGATATTGGCGTTTTAGGTGGTCCCACTACCACCGAGGAGTATGTCCAGGAGAAGAGGTATAAATTATAAGCACTTCAGGGTGTCTCGTAATCTTGCTAAAAAAAGTTTGTCTGCTTCTAATACTGCAATAGTTTGACTAAATAACTATAAAAGTGTTCAGTACAATTATTTATTAAACTGCTGCTACCGTTTTATGAAAATTTCTATTATGGTTTTTAGCGCATGCATGTATCTTAAAATGCTGCAACCGTTTGAAAAAATTTACTTTTAACCGAATCTTAGATTTTGAGTACATTTACAAAAAAGGATTTTAATCATCATGTACGGCAAAATATTCAAACGCACGCAACCATCCGTAGATGTGTAGCGGTTAGCGCTGGGCAGCATCAGCGCCGGCGCAAGCAGACGCTCCAGCCCAGGCCCGACTTATCGTAACAAGTCTGGCCGTCATCGAACTGAGAGCGCCACCAGGTCGACGCCACGCCGTGGCGAACGAGTAGCGCGCACCCGTTCGTCATTCTGGGCTCGACCGCAGAACAATCTAGTCGCTTCTTAATTATAAGCCCAATTGGCACAATATTGGAACAGGTTAACACAATATTGGCTCACAATGGCACAGTTTGGAACAGTTTTGGCATAGTTCGGCACAGAATTGCTTCCTCCTAGAGGAAGCTTTGTAATAGTAAACTTTGAGTTTCGTCAAAACTTCTAAAAAATACTTTTGGGTGTGTTAAAAGCTCAAATCACGTGTTTTTAGAAAATGTCCGTATGGATGTGTGTATATGTATACCATAATATTTCTGGACCTACTCGGTCAATATTAATAAAATTTGACATGTATATATATTTTTGGATTCTGAATTCGGGACAAACATTTATTTTTTATTTATCTAACCATTTTTTATTTTATGGCCAATTTTTGATTTTTGAAAAACACTATTTTGCGTTTTTTTCAATCATCCCATCGTTACAAACAATTCAGCTAATATGCATTTGAAATTACGTACTTTTTTCCGTTTGATCCTCGGGATTGACCGCTTTGTACGGCAGATAAAGTAAAAGAAGTGATGAAAAAAAAAAATTCATATCTGAAACTAAACACCATAACCTCATGAAAAAAATCATGTCGATGGGTCACTTGTCAAAATATATTGCATTAAAATTTCAAGTGATTTAACTACTTATTTTTTCAGTAAAAAATCGAAAACTGGAAAAAAAGAGTTTTTTTTGTGCCTCGATTACGGAAGTAAAAAGGCATTATTGCACTTGAGATTTTGGGAAAATGTAGATATTTTATGTGTCTTGGCTAAGTTCATTGCGCAGATTTCTAATCCCTATGGTTCTTAAGATATCAAGGTGAGTACATACAGGGTGAGTCATTTTAATATTTAATCTCAATTATCTCGTTGGCAAAGCATGCCAGCGAAAAAAGTTTCGGATAAAAGTTTTAGGAATTTTCCCCGGCTATCTGATGATGACCTTGACAATGTCATTGAGCATGACCTTCAAGGTCATTTGAGGATCAAGTCGATTTTTTTCAAACAGATACCCCTACTTTTGGCACCAGATATGGAAAGAGCGGGAAATTTTACGTTTGAATATGACCTTGCTTGACCTTGAATTCAATGATCAAGGTCTGATTGTCTGTCAGTTGGTTAGCTGAACTCGAATGCATTCAAGGAGAAAATGTTACCCACAAAAGTTTTCAGTATTCTCCCCGGCTGACGAATGGTCATCTTGTCATTGACTCTTGACCCTGTCATTAAACAGGACCTTCAAGGGCATTTCAAGGTCAAGTTGATTTTTTGAAATGGGAACCCCTACTTTTAGCCCCATAAATAAAAAGAGAGGGACATGCGTTCAAAACTAAAGAAATTTTCAATATTTCCAGAAATTTTCAATATTTTCTAAAATTTTTGAAAAAACAAAAAAAAAATAAACACAGAAACTAATAAAAAAATACAAAAAAAACAAATAAACACATAAAAACTAATACAAAAATACAAAAAAAAAACACATAAAAGCAAATAAAAAAACACATTAAAACAAATAGAAAATACAAAAAAAATAAATAAAACAAAAAATGGGTTGCTAAATCCTTTTGACAACCTCCTCGATGGGGCGTCCTGGGTTCGGTTGATGTCAAAGGTAATTTCCGCACAAAAGGTGATTTGTTTCCAAAATCACATGTTCGAACGTAAAATTTCCCGCTCTTTCCATTTCTGGTACCAAAATTAGGGGTTTCTATTTGAAAAAATCGACTTGACCTTCAAATGAACTTGAAGGTCATGCTCAATGACATTGTCAAGGTCACCATCAGATAGCCAGGGAGAAATCCTAAAACTTTTATTCAAAACTTTTTTCGCTGGCATGTTTTGCCAATGAGATAATTGAGATTAAAGATTAAAATGATTCACCCTGTATATACAGGGTGGACCATTTTAATCTATAATGGTAAATATCTCAAAATCCAGTTAGTATACGAAAAAATGTTTCAGACAAAAGTTGTAGAGATCAGAGGGGGTCAACTTTTAGTACCATCGAATTTGACCTTGAACGTGTTTTTGAAGGTCATTCCAAGGTCAAGTTCCTTTTTTTAAATAGGAACACCAATTTTGGATCCCGGATTTGAAAAGAGCAGAAAATTTTACGTTTAAAATGGTACTGTCAACAAGTCAATCAAGGTCATATGAAGGTCAAATTTACGAAAATTGTTAAATAATGGGTATTAGCTATGGGTATTATCCAGGTTTTGATCTCTAACAAGGATATTAATGTTTCGAGTGAAAAATCAGTACGATGATTCCACTACGAAAATAGCAACATCCAGAATTGTTCACATTTGTTATGTTTTCAGATGAAGCTACTTTTAAAAACACTGGGGAACTTAACAGACATAACTGTCATTACTGTTCAGATGTCAATCCACATTGGCATAGAACAGTTGATAATCAACATAGTTGGAGTTTAAACGTTTGGTGTGGTATTGTAAATGGATACATCATTGGTCCTTATTTTTTTAACGGTAATGTCAACCAACACAATTTTTTAGAATTCTTGAGAGATCATTTACCTGTCTTGCTTGAAGATGTTGACTTGGAGACCAGACGAAGAATGTGGGTGCAATTGGATGGTGCACCACCACATTTTGCACGGATTGTAAGAGCGTTTCTTAACGAACGGTATCCAAACCAATGGATTGGACGCGGAGGTCCAGTTGCATGGCCTCCTAACTCACCTGACCTGACTTCACCCGATTTTTACCTTTGGGGATATTTGAAAAACACTTGCTACGAGCAGCAACCAACGACACGAGAGGACATGATGGAACGCATACGAGCAGCTTGTGCAGCCATACCAAGGAATGTCTTGCTTTCTACAGTAACACATTTCTTGAGAAGAGTTCAAGTGTGCATTGAAGTGAGGAAAATTTGTCGTTAAAGAAATTAATGGATTCCCTGTAATTTTTTTGATATTTCAGGGTATTTAACCTTAAAATTAGACAAATGCTCAAGGTCTTTGATGACTTTTGACCTTCCAATTTTTTTTTAACCTTGATTAGTATTTACAAACTGCATTTTCTAATTTTTGCTAAATCGGAGATAAAAATCGGGGGTTCTCGCTTAAAAAACTCACTTTGACCTTGAGATAACCTTGGAAACCAAAGACAAGATCACGGCTATTACAAATAGACGGTGATAGTCTTCACCCTTGATAAGTTTTTTCAAAAACATTTAGATATTTCCAACCATTATTCCGAGCTAATACCCATTATTTAACAATTTTCGTAAATTTGACCTTCATATGACCTTGATTGACTTGTTGACAGTACCATTTTAAACGTAAAATTTTCTGCTCTTTTCAAACCCGGGATCCAAAATTGGTGTTCCTATTTAAAAAAAGGAACTTGACCTTGGAATGACCTTCAAAAACACGTTCAAGGTCAAATTCGATGGTACTAAAAGTTGACCCCCTCTGACCTCTACAACTTTTGTCTGAAACATTTTTTTGTATACTAACTGGATTTTGAGATATTTACCATTATAGATTAAAATGGTCCACCCTGCGTATATACAGGTATATGTATATATATATATATATATATATATATATATATATATATATATATATTTACTCACACACACACACACACACTGTCACGGGGCAACTGGGCTTTAGCGCGACAGCCGCGAAGATGCTGTCGCGTCAACGAGGGTGATTACTCACTCTTTATCTTCTGCACGGCTATCCGTCGTTGATGCTGGAGTCGGCGACTGTTTTGCTATAATTCATCGGTGGTCAAGCTTGGTCCTCGTCTACTTCGTCGCCTGCCTCGTTGTTGGCCGTATCGTAGAAGATTTTTATCTCCTTGTCCGGCACTAGCTTCTTTATTTTCATGTCCTTGTCGGTCAGCTCGAATGTATTCAAGCATACTTTTCTTTTGTGGCGATGGTGTAAGGGCCTACATACGGCAAGGCTAGCTTCGTCGCTGTTCCCCCGGTGGCTGACGACGGTACATACCCACTCTTGGCAACAATATCGCGGCGAGCATTTAAATATGACGCGTGACGATCTTGTGCTTCGCCAGACAGGGCTTTTGTTTGTTCGTGTAAAGCTGGTAGCTTGTTTTTGATTCTGGTTCTGAATCTATTGATAACTTATTATTGAGTACATACTCAGAAACTTCTAATAATTATACGAATGATCAATCTAAATTGGAAAATGAATATATTTATAAATGGATCGACGGAGAAAAAAGTTATTCCTGCAAAGTTGAAAATGAAATATTATTATCTGATAGTCATAAGAAAGACATTAAAAATATGAGTCCAGTTGACCTATTTGAGACATTTTTTTGCAAAGAAATTAAAAATTATATTATAGAATCAACTAAGATGAATAATTGCAGTCTAACAATGTCAGATTTGAATATATTTATAGGAATAATACTTTTCTCAGCATTCAATAAAAGGAAAAGTCAAAGAGTTTATTGGTCTAATGATCCCTTTATATCTAGTGATGTAGTGAAATCGGCTATGGGACGCCGTACATTTGAAAATATAAAATTTAAGTTGAAATTATCAAAACCAGGGGATGAAGATTGCAATGATAAAGCTTGGCGAGTTCGTCAAGTCATGAACTGTTTCGTAGAAACATAAAATTGTTCGGGTACTTTCAAACCGCGATATCTGTAGATGAAATGATGGCTAAATGCTACTCTAGAACTAGTATGAAACAGTTTATTCGCGGCAAACCAATTAGATTCGGTCTGAAATTTTGGGGTCTATGTACATTAGATGGATTTTTATTAGATTTTGATCTATACTGTGGGAAGAATTCAACTATTGGGGATAAATTAGCCAAATGTGCTTTAGGAACTCGGGTAGTAATGAACTTACTTGACAATTTTTTTTCAACGCTAACTTTTCGTAAAGTAGGCCTTTACCATCTATATATGGACAATTACTTCACAAACTTAGACCTTTTTGTACATTTAAGAAAAATGGGTTTACGTTCCACTGGTACTGTTAGAGAAAATAGGATAAAAGAAAAAAATTATATTGATAAAAAATCAACAAGAGGCACATACGCCACAAAGCACGATCAGAAGAGCGGAATGAATTTAATTACTATTATTGATTCTAAACCGATTTCAATAATTTCTACAGCATCTGGAGTAACACCACTGTTACCCTCGAAAAGATATTCCAAAGAAGTAAAATCAAAAATAGACATACCTTTTCCTAATGCATTTCATCTTTATAATAGGTTTATGGGAGGGGTTGATGTTCATGATGGCCATTGCAATGATGTTATGCCATGCATTCGATCAAAAAAGTGGACGTGGGTGGTTTTTATTAGATTACTTCAGGCTGCTGTCACCAATGCAGTAATACTTTATAATTGTGCTAATCCAAGTCACAAAAAAGTTCAAAAGAATTTCTGATGGATATTGTGAAATACTATCTGACTAGACCTAAAGTTGATGACATTGTTCATGAAACAGTATCCCTCAAACAACAGAAGCTCTGCTGTTGCAAGCCATGTATCATTAGGACAAACAAATTTTGCAAAAAATGCAATAATTTTTATTGTAAAACTCTCCTAAAAAATTTCCTAAAAAAAAATAAAAATTATAAAACTGTAAAAAATCAAAAACATAAATAAAACCCTAATAAAAAGTGAAAAAAAAATAAAAAGATAAAAAAAAGACAAGATGCTTTGACTCATTCACCTCCACGCGGTAAGTGTCGGGAAACGTTGTACATAAACGGCTAAGAAATGAGAATTTTTCAATGCGAAAATCATATCATCTGGAATGTGACAGATACTCGGGTACAAATTTAAAGTAAATTTGCTCATAATTGACCAAAAAGTACATATGGAACAAAAAATTTTTTAGTTTTTGATTTTTTTTTGAATTTCAAAAAATCTTAAGAATTTTAAGGTTTTTTTATTTTAATTTAATTTTTTATCTCATCTGAGATCTCACGTGAGATTTTTCAATAGGGATGTATATCTGATCATTAACGGATGTGATTTAAAATCTAACAATAATTCTTTATTATTTTTTATCAAACCTCTATATAGATATAGATAGATAGCTATAGATAGCTATACACACGCAGTCATGTGCCTGCGCGAATGCCTCCTACCACTCAACTCTCTGGCCTGGCAGTCGCGCATATGAGAGCCAAATGACGGAGAAACGTTCGCTAAATTTACTAATAGGTAAAATACATTATTAATAAAGAATAAATACGCTGCACTTGCTCTTATCCCTAGTAGCCCTCGGTTACGTCCAGAACAATTCTCCCCCTCGTACAAAATCTCCGTAATTTTGTACCACACATCACACTACATACTAAAATCAAATATGTGCTGCCAGTACAATTAAACACTAGCACGGATTCAAAGTACATAATCCCTGGCATTCGCCCTATGCCTCCAAAAAAACCGTGTAAACTTGAAGAAGGGAAATGGCATCGAACACACGTACAAAATAAAATATAAAGAACACATATACATGCATACGCCCACACATACGTCCCAAAAATGCATACTTCGAAATAGCTTACTTTTAACAATCTAATTAACTTAATTTCAATTAACACTACAGCCGTGGAATAGCACTGCCAAATTCCACGCACTGCAAGATCTTCTTCGCACATAAAAAACGTCACCGGTACACAGATTTGGTATCCCTAATGACAATATCACATATTAGTTACTCTCCTGTAGCTCATCCCTGTGCGTACTTGCGCGGCGGGTCTATTGCTCATAGAATTCACATTGAATATCACGGAAATTTCTTACTACCCATAATTTACAAAACAAAAAATTATCCCTGCCCTGTTCCCGCATTCACTCAGGCTTTCACCCGCCACGCAGGGAAAACCTCTTTAGAGGAAAACCTACGCCAGGAACAGAGCGCACAAGAAAAAAAATATCTTACTTTAATCATCAACCCATCAACCCTCGCGATGCACGTTGTTCCACCTTCGCCAGCTGGCAGAGTCTACAACGCTGTACGTACTTTGCTACATCTCGATATATTCTCGGCCAGAAATACTTCTCCGTCACTCTTCTATACGTTTTTTTGCGGCCGAAGTGTCCAGCCGTCGGCTGATCGTGGCATTCTTGCAGCACGTGCTGTCGTTTTTCTGCTGGGACGACGAGCTTCCAGGCATCGTCGTCGTCTGCCATGGCACCCAAGATGTCAGGATCAAGCCTGCACTATAAGTCCACCCCCCTACAATTTTCCATTCCGGAAAATTTTCTGGATTTTCCTTAACTGCTTTGAACTGGCCATTATACCAGCAGTCTTGGGGTTGCGGGTCCCGACTCATTGTTGCTATTCCTGGCTCTGTCTCCTCATACATCTGAGACAGAGCATTTTACACATGATGGTCGTCACTTTTTCAGTGCTTGATGGTTTACTTATGCCTTTGTGGCTCGAGCATCTAGCGAGCCAATCTGCCTGTTCGTTTACGCAAGTTGCGCAACCATCTCAGACTGCTGTGGTCTGTTATTACTTTGAATTCGTAGCCTACTATGTACTGGCGGAACTAACGCACCGCAAACAGCATAGTTAGGCACTTCCGCTCGCTGACTGTATATTTTCTTTCACCGGGCGTAAGCTCTCGGTTGGCGAATTCAAGTACTCGCTCTTGTCCGTTGATACATTGCGTTAATACAACATTGAGCCCCGTATCACTTGCATCGGTTTGTATGACGAATTGCTGGTCGAAATCGGGACAGTGCAGAGAGCTTTTATCGCCTCTGCGAATATCAGCCTTTAAAACGCGGCTCCCGCTTCTGACAAACCGAAAGGATGGCGCTTGAACTGAAAAAGCCCCATCCTAGTCTCGCAAAAGCACTGTTCGATGGTTCGATTATCCCTGCGGCGAGCATGACTTTCACCTGCTTGTGCATTTCCTTTATTTTCCTGGAGACCGGAAAATATTTTTGCTTTATTGGCCTTGTAGTTTGCACTTCGATGTATTGTTCTATCCACGTCATGCACCCTATTTCTCCCGTCTCTGGGCCAATAATTTTGTCGAGAAGTTGACGCCGACAATGCAGATCGTCGGAAGGTCCAGTATTATTGCCATATTGCCACGTGGACTTTCTTCTCCACATTGCCGACTCTGAAGGGAAGCCAGACGTAGCCTACGATCTTTGTGTAGCTACCGTCTGCTAGTTTAGCCCCGCGACCGTGACTCGGCATGAGTTGCCATCCCAGCGCACTCGCTAGTTGTAGTCCGATCGGACCGATGCATACACGAGATGCTCCGTTGTCGTATAAGGCGAGGAATCGAAAACTTTCGACCTTTGCCTTCATCCACCAGTGTTTCTCCTGGGGATTGTCTTCGTCGACGGGGGGGTTATCTTTCTCTTCCGCTTGACTCTCCAGAATCAATTTGATTCGTCCGCATCCCGCTTGGTTCTGCCAGGCTCTCCGTGCTCTTGCGTGCACTGGCCTGCCTCATCCCCCTTGTCAGCTGTTCCTGCTGACAGTGATGAGAGTGCGGCGAGCTTCTGCATGCTCTCGCCCGCCTTCCGCGCTTTATTCTTATCTTTCGGACTCGGCGTTGTAATCGCGCCGTGTTGTTTCTGCTTTTCAGTGGGCGGTTGGGGGGGGGGGGGGCGTGCACTCCTTTTTTCTGCTCTTGAAGCTTGTGTTGCAGAGACTGATCTCTTCTCTGCCCTGGTGATTCTAGGGCTCGCGCTCCTACTCACCGCCTTTTCGGTCTTCTCGGAGCTTCGCGAGCGCCTGTCGACCGTACTCACGCGCTCGCTTCCTCTTTTCCCTCCGGACAATTTCGCTTGAACTGTCCGGTTGCAGTTATAACACAGCGCCTCGCTCTTCGGCTTATTGCCCTGGTGTTTGTTATGATGTGTGCTGTATTTCTTCTACTTATTCTTGTTGCTGCACTCGCTGTCTGATCGTATTTTCTTCTCAAATTTTCCTAGCATTTCGTCCAACATTCTGCGAAACATTTTTGCCAATTGTGTGTTTCCGTCACTTGAATATGCAACATTGACTGCCGCAAAGCTTGCTGTTGAAAGCGCCTGTTCGTCCCGTACCACCTTGTAGCTGCTGTTCAAAACTCTTCCTAGCAATTTCAGTTATCCTTATTATTTTCATACCACTCCGCCGCAACACCTGTGAACACGTATGGCACTGATTCCATTTTCTCGACCTCTATCATCTGTGCTAGCCTCATTTTCGACTCTAGGCGCTCTAAAAACCTGTCATTCCTATCTGTCATGCTTCCAGAAAATCGCAAGTCTTATTTGGAAACTATAGGCACAATATCTCTAACGAACGTTGTCGTCGTGCCTCGGTTTGGTGTGGGCGAGTGTCTTTCTACCGACTCGCGCCATTCTCTCCACCTGTTTCTCAGAGTTGCGCCTCTCGCACTTGTTGCTGGGGTTGATGTGTCAAAATTTGTTGCGTCGCCGAACGTGACTCTTAGCGGCGGTTGTCTCGACTTGCCGTCCATCCTGATGCTGGAAGCACGCGCTTCCGTGCGCTCTTACTTGAGCTGGCTCACCTGCTCTTGCAGAGTTGTAACTGTTTGCTGCATTTTTCCAGGTAATCTACCATGCCGGGTGACTTTAGATACTCTTGTCCGTCCACCCCCGCAATGCAGTCTATAAGTCGTCCTTGTCCACTCCAGCTTCGTCGTGTATATTTTCTGGCGTGATGACGTTCTCTTCGACGACGTTGTCTAACGTTCTCTGCCGTCTTTCCTGAGCTCCCGGATCCGACATCAGCTCTTTTAGTGGGTGCGGGTGGGCACAGATTTTTTTTCCCTCTGTGCATGTTGTTTTCAAAAACGATCTGCGGCTCTCTACTCATTCTTGCTTCATTGCCGCGGCTCCTAGTCAGCTCGTGGGCTCGAAGTCTGACGGGTCGTATTTGCCCATCAGCCACTTGTGCAGTTGCACCCACTGCTCTTCTGAGGTGCCATCCTGCTTCAATCGCAGGCTTGACAGTGTCTGCCGCAGTTCACTCCTGCTGAGGTTCAATAGGCGCGATTGTCTGTATCTTGCAATCCCTAACTGTGCATTACAGTCACTTTCGCCGTTGTGTCCCCAGTCAGTGCGACAAGTAGCAGATAATGAAAAAAAAAATAAATAAAACAAAGATAACACAAATCCTGCTTATCTAGCCACTCGCTAATTTCGTAAAAGGAAAAAAAAACAAATTGATGTTGCGGTCGTCGACCCTGCGTTGAGCCAACTTTTTAATCTGACTGGTGACCCTGCCACTCCTGTTGCTATTTTACAAGAATTTTTACAATCCTTCCTATGCTGTAAACGCTTTAGTCTTGCCAATATTAAGATGCAAAGCATTATCAGCCAACAGACAATCCATACCGTCACGAAGATTGTCTCTCGTACATTGAGTGTAGGTTTATAGGTCATCCGCGTATAGAAAATGCACAACAATATTCGTCAACAGTTGCCCTGGTCTCTTTGATTTCTCAAAGTCTGTCAGTACGTCTTTGAGATCATTAACGGAAAGGCTGAACAGGAGAGGTCCCAGAATAGAGCCCCGTGGGACGCCAAGATTGGTAATTAGCCAATCTGATTCTCCGTTAGTTGCAGTAACCACTCGCTGGTTACGTCCTGTAATGAATGACTTGACCCAGAGGATTACTGCCCCAGAGAATCCCATCCCGATCAGCTTACGGAGTAGCTTTGAAGGGAATATCGTGTCAAACGCCTTGCTAAAGTCAAAGAGCAGTGAAATGATCAGTAAGTGTTTGTCACTGTCTATCCCTGTGCTTATGTCTTCGGTCAGCTTTAGTAGTACTGTCTGCGTTGAGTTGTTGCTTCGAAAACCGGTTTGGAACGGGGTCAAGAATTTTCTACTATTATCTTTTCCAGAACCTTAGAAATGAAGCTCAGTAGTGCTATTGGGCGAAAGTCCGTCACACCTGATGGAATTGCTTTCTTTTTAAAAGGCACTAAACGAGCCCTTTTCCAGGCCCCAGGAAAGACTTCACTTGATAATGAAGCATTGAACAAAGCTACAAGATGGTAGCCGAGAACCGGTAGAGACTTCGCGATAACACTCTGGGGTATCCCATCCTCACCCTTTGCTTGCGACGAGAAATGAGCGATTGCCAGCACAACATCTGAGAAAGCAACTTTACGAAAAGTAGCGCCACCCTTGGTGGCTCCCGATACGATGTCACTCAGATCTGTCTCACGCTCGAGATCGGATATGGACACACCAGCGAAGTAAGCGTTCAATTCATCCGGAGTAAAACCATGCAAGTCGTTTTTTGCTTTCATAATGAGACCAAGATTACGAAATTCACTCTATATATTTTTATAATTATCAAGTGCATTGAAAATTCTGTTTTGTATAAAAGTCTCTCGTGCTCGGGCAATACGTTCTTCAGCCTCGGCCACAAGAGACTGATATTCCGTCCACAGTTCGTCTCGTCGTTGTGTGTGTCGCCACGCTTGTTTGTGCCGTCTTTTCACCGCGTCCTGGTGATTATATAGGTCTTTAAGCTCGGCGTCAACCCACGGAGGGAGACCTTTTTTCTTTGGTTTGTATTCTTTCAACGGAGCAAGCTGGTCAATGACACTCGTTATGTTTGACTCAAATGTTCGAGTCAGGTGTCAACTCCACTGTCTATGTAAAGGCCGTACTTGATAGTAGGACGGGCTGTGCGATTGCAAATAATTGTTTAAATTAAGAGTAACTAGCCTGCTACTCGAGAGCCTTTATGTTACTAGGTTTACGCGCAAACTTTGAGATTGAAATGTATTCTGTCCGCGACTATATTTGGCGGACGTATAAGAGTGTCCACTATTACTTGCTGCCGTTGAATACCGTTGAATCTGACACTTGTGAATCCTGCGGACTAAGCGTTATGTCCGCTATTCTCACCTCAAGCGTGGAAGCTGAAAGTTCGTCCTTAAGTATAGAACTCTTACCTTCTCGTCGTAACTGCGTAGCAGTAGTAGGGGCTGCGCTGCTACGGCGCCAGCGCGGCTACGGCGCCAGAGTGGCTACGGCGCCACCGAATACCGACAGTCGGTAACGGGTAAATCTGTCATACCAACGTCCGACGTCCGACGTCCAACGCGGGCAGCCGGAATTTAAATTCGATGCATGTATGGAATTTAAAAATTTGTGTGTATATGTTTTTACCGGTGCGGCAGCCTGCATTCGAATTTCTTACCGATTTGATCCTAGTATTATAATTGATTACTTTATGGATCATTAATTAATTGTTAAAGTATACGTATAGAAAGAGTTTAAATAAATACATGAATTTTTTCTTTCTTCTATATCAATGTAGAATTAAGACTTATCCAACTTTAAGAATTCGGAAGAGATAACGGAAAGGAATAATAAATATAAATGTATACAAAATATAAGATTACGTTTTGTTTATTAAAAAATTATAACTCAATACAAAAATTATTCTTAACAATATGTATTATATCATCTCATAACCTCTTGTAACCTTGCTGTTCTGGCATAGAATTCGTGTTGCTGGAATACTTGTTGAAATAATTTTTCCATTCTTTGCTTTTATCAGGAGGCTTAGAGCAAGGCTCGCCTCGATATGTATTACATTGTTTGCCATCTTGTACTCTTCTAGCATTCTTATCTTCAACCAGGGGTGTATATGATACTTTATTTCGACTCATTTTGGAGAAAGTTGTAACCATACTAAGATCTTATGGTTATTTGTATAGCTTTATATAGAAAAAAGTGGTGGGAAAAAATTTTTTAATTAAATAATTTTTTTAACATCCCCACTTATAGGATTATACTTGACAATGCGATCATGTATAATTAAACAAAATGCTGTTGTATCAGCGGGTATATTTTCTTTCGTTTCAAACTCGAGACGTACATCCACAGCTGCTTGTTTCAATGATTCATTCTGCTTGGAACAGTCAGTAACTATAAGTGGTGCATATGTGGTGAATTCTTCCTTGCTTAAAAGAGGATTCATATTTTCATGATAATAAGCCCTTTGAAATTGTGCATACATATCATACAACATTGCAAATTGATTATTATCAATATCAAGATTAAGATTATTGTATGGATAATTCTGCGAGTTGAGAAAGAGTTTTACATTGCTAATCTCACAATGATCAAAATGGCTACAATTTTTGCTATTATGTCCTTTTCTAGCAGTTTGAAATGCTAGGATAATAAAGCGAGGTTTGTCTAACTGGTTTGATGTTTTGACGGTCCATACATGTACGTGGAAGTACTGGATATTCTTACAATTCCCAAGACCGAAAACTCATAGCAATGGGTATATCTTTTTGAATGTAGTTATAAAGTTGTATTTTTCTTTTGTCTGATAAAAGTATATACGGCATAAGCCACTCTATGCGAGATATGCTTAATTTAAATTCATCATACGTAGCTCTATTATCAACCATTATTGCCTCCTGTATAATAGCATTCACATCACTCCTTGATCTTGTGACAATAAGTTCATGTTTAGCATTTACAATAATTTTTCGATAGTCTTCAGCAAAACCAAAAATCATTGATAGAGGTATAATGATGTCAAAATTTCCATTGTTATCAGTTATTACCCCCTCTTCTGAAACATCAGTCCATCCAGAATTCTCATTATATTTACTCTGACTTGGTGCGAAGGAAACATAACCTTTCATTGTACTAGTTAGACCGACATTTTTGCATCGATTAATTTCAATCGCATTCATTTCATATCGCATTTCCTCGAACAGATGACATATGGCATTGTTCACAAACTTGGTATGTTGCAGCGCAGTACCATCTGTTTTAGTTAATTTACCACAAATATGAAGTACACTTTTGGCGGGTAGCAAGCATAAATCTTGATGTTGAATAGAAATACGAATTTCATCACTATTATTGAACGATGATGATGTATATGATTGATGTGCATGAATCTCATAATGAGCAACAGACTCATCAAAAATGATTGGTGATTGTATATCAAGGACTCCCTCCATTTTTTTTCAGGTATACAGCAGCAAACGAAAACACAATTTATTTTTTGCTCCTCTTTACTCTTCTGAAACCGTTTCCTCTTTTTAACTTTAGACCTAGACTCCGTAGAAACTGAATGTTCTGACGTGTTAACTGTTTGACGACTCGTTGTCGACTGACTATCCGAGGACATAGTGGATTATTAATATAATTTTTTTCAGGCTTAGTATTAAAAACAATTCCCATTTTTAGACCTTCTTCAAATGTAGACGAATTGTTATAACTTCTCCACGTAGATTTACCAAATCACCATCTTGATCTACGATCCGTAATTGTAAGTGATCAATAATTTTAACTGTTATCGGTAAATATATAATTTGTTTTGGAACTTCAATTATTTAGTAACCTGGTGGAACTGCAGGGAAAAACTCATGAATGGTCTGAACTTGATTTTGATTAATGTATGCTCCAGATGTGGTATTACACTTTACTCGTAGGGCATTCACTTTGAGAATGTCTACAGGCAAGTCAGAGTTGTGAGTTATATAGGGTTTCAACAGTCGTGGAGTGAAACCTAGTAGTCGAGCTATCGAGTCTTTGGGACGAAAGTCTACTTCATGGCTACATGTAATGACACTTCTCAGTGTATTATTATTAGGTTTAATACTTAAGGTAATATTTTTTCGTCTGAGTTTCTATTTCATAGCTACCAGTTGGTAATTCAATGATTTCTTGTCCAACATAAAATTTATTGCTTTTAAAGTCCACATTAGGTATAGAGTTGAAAGTTAGTAATTCAACCAATCCGAGAACGTACATTTTATCTGAATCGAGTTCAATTGGTGGAAAGTATTGAGTTTCCAGAACAGACGAAGTGCCTGACAGGCTCAAAGTTAGCGATTCAATCATTTTGAATGTAAGTAAGATACTGATAGTTTATCAATCTAATCACTTCTTATATAGACGAAAATTGTCTGTGTCACCGAGTTGATTGCATAAAAACTTTAGGCAGAGGTGACCACAAACAAAAGTATCAAATTCTTGATATCTTTTATAATTATATTTAACTTTATCAATTTTCAAGTATTTCATAAGATCTTCAGGTGGTTGTAAGTCACCAAAACTGTCGAAGTAGAAAACATTATGACCATTTTTACGATAAGCTACCCAGTGAGTACCAGACCCTTTTTTATCATGTAAATTTATAATTGCAGTTTCTCGATAATGACTTTTATTTGCAGGTAAATTATTTCTTATGTAGACTCCTTGAAAATTTGAAATTTTCAATAAGCGCGCGTATTTCAGTAAATCATAGTCAGTCAATGGACAATTTGGTAAACGTATTATGTCAACAACGTTTTTTTTTCTTTGCGAACGTTTTCGTTGCATACGTTTCTGCTTACGTTGTTTCAAACAAATAACATAACCTGTTTTATGAGGTTTTAAGTAAAGTCCCTTTCCGAGTGCTAACATTTCTATTATTTTATTATGTCGTTTTTATTCTTCAATTTATTGGTTAGCAGCATTTGTCCTATTAATAGCTTGAGTGATACCTGCAGCTCCTCCAGCAAGTGAGCCTACAGCACTCAAACCAGCAAAAATAGGAATTAGAGCTGGAAGAAAACCACCTACCTTAGGCACAGGTAGTACACGTGGAATCTTGATATTTGTTTTTCCACCTACATTTTTTATATATTTACGAGCTACCATTAAAGCTGATTTGATTGAACTATGTGAATCATTGCTAGGAATGAATGATTTCGCCGTAGACTTGATCACATTTTTCAATGCTAACAATTTTCTTTTCTTTTGCATCTTTTTTCTCTTTCCACTGAGTCCCATACCTAACTTTGATTTTACTTTCATGATGTTTGAAACAACAAAAGCAGCTGCTTTTTCACGTAAATTAGCGTCACTAGAGGTCACTCATTGCCACGCTTTTTCCGCTAAAACTCTATCAGCAACGTTTCTTGCCTGAATATTGTTAGGATTCCTTGAGTAAGCTATATCATGTTCTTTACATGCAGCGTCTAGAGGATTTATTCCAAGATCTCCACGTGCTAGCCTCTTAGACAGTTTCGTGCCTGGACCACAGTACTGATAACCAGGCAAATGTAATTCTATAGGTAGCTTATTTATTAACTTATTTACAAGACCGGATCCGTTATGGGTGATCGTCACTCTCGGGAAGTTTTCTATAAACTGACGTAAAAACTATAAATGTATGCTTTTATACTTATATCCAGTCAGTTGGAATTGCTCTTTAAAACAAGATGGATCTGCAAGAACAATCACTAAAATTACCGGTGATCAATTTTGATACACTCACTGAATCAAATCCTAAACGTTATAAACGACATGGAAACTTACTTCCGGATAGCATTCGAGCTGTTTTTTGTGGACCATCTAATTGTGGAAAAACTAATGCTTTATTATCTCTCATAATACATCCGAATGGTCTCAAATTTGAAAATATATACGTATATTCAAAGTCTCTAAATCAGTCAAAATATAAATTTCTCAAAAAGCTTACCTTTTGGCGAGCACGACCTTGTTGTATCACCTGATGAAGCTCGAGCTAATTCTATATTTGTCTTTGATGATATTGCATGTGAAAAACAAGATAATGTCAAAGCGTTCTACTGCATGGGCAGACATAAAAATGTTAACTGTTTCTATTTATGTCAATCGTATGCACAAGTACCAAAACATTTAGTTCGTGATAACGTTAATTTAATAATACTTTTTCGACAAGATGATATGAATTTAAAACATATATATAATGATCATGTGAATACAGACATGTCATATCAAAGATTTAAAGATTTGTGTTCATCATGTTGGAATAGTAATCACGGCTTTCTTGTAATTGACAAAGATTCAAAAATTAATGATGGCCGTTACAGAAAAGGTTTCGATAAATTTATAATAAATATACCACGCACGGAATAAGTTAAGTATTCGACTGTGAGACTTGAAAGTGACAAGATGGCAGATTTTAATCAACAGATTGCTGTGCTGCGAGAATTAGAGAAGGCTCGTAATGCTATAAAACGAAAACATACTTTATTGAAAAGTCAGAAAATAGATTTTGAGAAAGCAGTAAATGATTCTGTTAAGCCTATTGTTGATCCACTGGAAAAGTTGATACATGTGACTGAGACAACAAATCACATGAAAGTGAAAAGTGAACCTAAAGTAGAAACTGGGAGGGAGAAAAAAATAAAAATAGAAAAAGTGGAGAAAAATGATGATATTGAAGAAGATAGTGAAGATGATATTGAACTTCAAACTGAAGATGATACCAAGTTTGAGTCTGCTTTAAGTGAGTCTGAAGAAGAAGATTTTGAAGAGACTATTAGAAAGAAAAAAAAATGATATAGAAGACAAGTACATAGACTTATTGTTAAATGGTCAAATGCAAACTTTAGATACAGTATATGGTGTACGAAGAATGCGTAACGATAAACTCAAAGTCCGTGATAGTTTTATAGATTTTGATGATAATTTCATTACGATTGGTCAGAAAAAGTATAAAAAGAGGCCTGGTCTCATTCAATTGTTATTCATGAAAAATCCAGATCAAAGTTTAATTACGGCTGAGGATATGAAAGATTATGATGAAATTTTAAATGATACCAACGCACATAGAAAATATTATCTTCCACATGAAGCTATCCGTGTGCAAGACAGTAAAAAGTATACTAATTACATTGGCAAGTCTATCAAGGAAGTCAAGCTTAAAAGAGGTAAAGGCTTATCGTATAAAGTTGCTCGTAAAAACGTATATATGGACTACATTTATTGGGATGATCCAAATGAGCTTGTTGATCGTTTAAGATTGCTTACTGCTGAAACAGCAGCTGGAAATCAGTCATATAAATGAAATACAATCTATTATCGAAGAACTCCGTGAAGCTGAATATATTTATTAATGTGTAGAGTAGAGCTATCACTCAGTATCAAAATGAGTATCGATGTATTCGGACGACAACTGATCCGTACTGACACAGTTCGCGGTCCACCAGGTCAGGGTTTCAAGCTTACTGCAGACGGACAATTTGATTTGGAAAGTCATAAATTGCGTAACGTAGCTGATGCTACGGAAGCAAACGATGTGATAACGTTAAAAGTCATGAAAGAAAATATTAAACTGGAATCTGAAAAAATTATTCATGATTTTAATAAAATTTTAAAGGATAAAAAGTTGGATACAATTCTTATACGATTCTCCATATCTGTAAAGATTGTTGGCATCTAAGTAAATTAAAAAACTGGTTTCTTCATCAGTCTTATAACCCCGCAGCATGTATTTATTGTTAGCAGTCGCATATCGATGTGAGCATTGACTTAAAGCTCCTCGAATACCTCGCTCTATGAATAAAACTATGTCAATATCTGTCAATAGTTTTAATCTAATACCTGAATGTTTAAGCATAGCATCCCAAGAAAATCCTGGTGTAGTATAATAATGTGCAGGCTCTAAGCCATACGCCTTTATACTATGTTTTCGAAAATTTTCAAAAACATCTGCGAGTAAAAATATATCAGTTTTCATGTATAAATCAGAATATTCACCCAATGTCTGTATGTTAAACGAATGCCATACATTTTGCGCATGTTCATAGTCTTCCATGCTTATTCCAGAATCATTGAGTGTACTGAAAAATTTGTCTAGATCAGGTAAAGTCGTTTCATCCAATTTATCCCACGAAGTAATGTACTCATATGGGAGTACACCTTTTCTCGTTAGCAGATTAATTTTTTCTTTTTCTAAGCTTGAAAATTCTCTATCTACGATATTATATTCTTCGAGATATGAGGATAATTTTTCGAGCGATGTAGGCATGAAACGAAAAGAATCAATGAATTTGAATTTAATATCACTATTCTCCACACTCTTCGTAAACGAAATGTACTTCTCTTTTGTTATAGAATGTAAATAGACCTGTCCAGGAAAATGATTTGATACATCTGAGATTATAAAATGAGCATCATAACCACTTAAGTTGTGAAATATTACAGGTATAATTCTAGAATCTTGATAATTGAGATTGCAACCAGCATGTGCAGCTCCACGATATTTTTCTGAAAGGTGACAATGATCTTGAACTTTTACATTACTGTCCGAAAATGATTTTTCACAAATATGACAGACAGTAGCAGTATTAAAACTGATTATTTCGTCCAACGTTAGAGCAGTCATAGGTATCACATTTTTATGTAAATTAGTGACACGCATTTCAATAATTCGCAGTTCTTCAGCAAACAAGTGAGCGGCTTCAACACCCCTATAAGATCTGTATACAGATAAAGTATCATCGTAAGCACACTTAAGATAATAGCCAATGCTATAAATTTCATGCTTTTGCATAGGCGTTGTATTACTCTCACTGTCGTCTTTACTTTCAAGTGATTTTAATAGACATTCACAATCAGCATACCGACGGCTGACTGGAAGATCACCGTATCTCAGCCGCGGCCTCGAGAACGCCGTATCCCGGCGGTGGCTTCGGGATCGCCGTATCTCGGACGCGATTTTTTTTCCTCAAATTTTGTAGTGGCAGCACTGCGCAAATTTTAAATATGACGTAAAAATTTTTTAAATTTGCGTCAAAAATTCTGAAAAAAATCAGAATTACTTATTTGATTTATTATTTGACATTAACTACACCGTAAGTATAGATAATGTAGAAATTCGAGTAGAAAAATAGCAGACGTTTTTGTTTCATTTTACGAAACACGTAAAATTTATGGAAGAATAATATTTACTTAAAATGTTTAGCGAGGTGGAAAGAAGTAAAAAATACGAGTACAACGAAGAGTTTTAATTTTTTTCTGTTGAATTAGTAAAATATTAAATTTAAATTATCTAGGGGCGCGATAGCACCGCTTTGGCAAGAAAAAGTACAAGTTCAGCTGAATTGTTCCTACGTCCACTTGTACTTCCTTTCCTTGTACTTCGGGTATCTGTTCGTTTTTACCCCGCTCTGCAGCTACAACACTTATGCTTGAAGGCACTGAATTTTGTTTGGATTCACTCTTGCTATCACTTAAACGATACTGTTCTACTGCTTGCCAGTAGTTTTCTCGCGCGGTTGTAACTACCCTTTGTGCTCTTTCAAGTTGTTCGATGGCTTTATCAAGTATTTTCTTGGCCATTTCTACTACTTCTTTTTCAATGATTTCGTTTGTCATATTTGGTGCTACGTATACGTGATATGGACGTAAACTGAACCGATGTGACTCGAATGTGCGGCATTGCCCTGCGAAATGCTGACCTAGCATTTAGCCGGGCAATGCACTTTCCCCTTCGCTTCATTTCTATGTGCGCTGCGACTTTGGATTTAAAAGTTGTATCTCTTGTGTATGTCTTATTAATTTTCATGTATGTGTGTTTATACTAATCATGTACAGGTATGTATATTGTGGATTTAAAATCTTCGAAATTTGAATCTTTCATATATCTTAATGATTTTTATAGGCTTTAACGGTATAGATAGTTAATGTATTTATCGCAAATATGCATAATTGACAATTTAACAACAATTACCTGTAACTCGTAAACTATTAAAAATTTTTGGTTTCTAGTGCTTTACCGCACTTTAGGGTCTCAAAATACGTCTAATAATGAAAGTTGCAAGACATTATTTATAAGCTTATTGCGAACGAATTTGCAATGTAAAATTTGTTATTTTAGTTCCTAATTTGTCAATTAAGCATGCTCTAACTATATATAGTCGCAAAATTTCCAATTTGTATAAAAGCAAAGTAACTCCGTTAATGATAAGCTAATTATTGCAAAATTTAAATTCGCTATGAACTATTATTTTCGGTGATAAGTGCTACAATATTTTCATAATTTTATTTGACTCGCATTAGTCGAATTAATGCGTACGCTCCTGGAGAATATTCTCTTTTTCTATTTTTTTTTTTTTTATACGGAGGGCAGCAATTTCGTTTCCAACTTCGGATTTTCGCGCTTCGTGACATTCATTGCTCGTACATTGTTCAGATCGTGCTCACGTTCGTTCGTCAAATAATTCTACCATGGTTCGTCGTTACAAGAGGTTTTGTCCCGGTGAAAGATGGGAACGTGTAAATGTAAGTACAATTTATTTTATTTTGTAATTATCGTTTTGTTTTCGTTCGATCCCATTTTTTTTTTATTTACTATTTTACCTGTTATTTTTGCAGTTTGCTAATTGGAGCACCTTGCGCGCTTTCCGGGCTGACTACCGGTATATGAACGAGCGCCTTCAAGAATGTTTTGATATTCCTTTTTACGACTGGCACTTGGATCGGATGTTTCTGTCGGAAGGGTTTCATTTCTTATCCACAGAAGGCTTTTCTTTGGAGGTTGAAATTTACCAGGAGCTCCTTGTTCTATACATCGGTCGGCTTGTTATATGCCGTCAACCGCTGGACCGCCAATTGCTAAAGACCTGTTATAACCAAAGTTCTCCTATTTTTTCATCTAGTTTAATTTTATGTGCGATTAATACAATTATTAAATGTATCTCTCCTCGTATTTTAGAATTATTGTATGAATAAATTAAATTACTTATACTATATTTTGTTAATTTTTCTATCTATCTTTATTTATAATAAAAATTATAACTGAATAAAATGAAGCCGGAATACGTTAATAACAGGTTATTGAAAAATATGTAAATAATAAAAAAAAATTTTTCTTGATCGGGAATCGTCTGCTCGTACACGTTTGGACGTCACAGTCGTCGGTAACAGTAAGTCCAAACATCTGTCCGCACTCAGTTGCGTCTGTCTGTCGTGTAAGTATCCGATTCCGTCCGAACACACATTCTCGAAGTTTCGTTAGTACAATGAGCTTCCTTGGATTGGCAATGGCCTTACGTAGTCATTCAAGGAGTCAATGCTGGAAATTCTTCCCCTTTCTGTTAACTGTTGGTTTGATCCTGTTGCCTCTTGTACTTGATAGACTGCCAGCTGTGTACAATTTGGAATCTTCGCGGGTGGTATGTGTATGACTGTTTCTGCAGGGAGAGACTGATGTGTGTTAAAATTGGTTGTGATCTCTCTCATATTACAAACGGTTTGCTTGGGATCATAGGCTAAGAGAGGTCTGGCTGTGGGAAGTTCAAAATTTTTATCCTTGGTGTTTTCAATTATCTTGGTCTTATTCCTGCGACTGCGGTTGCTTTTTGCGGCACAAAAGCTGCATCCTCTTTTAATGCAACCATACCTGTATACAATAATTATTAACGCCATTATAATTATTGGGCTTATACCCGCTAAGGAAATATATGACGTATACATATATTTCTCTCTCCTTTGTGCAGCAATCTCCGTAAATTTATCTTCGATTTGCTGGAGCGGGATAGCATCCTCGCTCTCCGCCCATTTACGAATTTGTTGTTTATCCGCGTTTGTAATATCCGGGACTTCGTTAAATGACTTATAAGTCTTCATGATACTATCAGTTGAAAATTTTAAGTCAAATTTGAGACCTGGATTGTACAGGTAAGTTTCATTTGCTTCTATAACGTTTACGCCGTACAGTATGTTTTGGTTAGTGTGACCATAACACTGTCCACGTAGCGTAAATATACCTGTCCCGTTTATTGTTAATTCGGCTTTGCGTTCGTCATTACACATGATACGCATTTGGGTCGGTTTGATGACCGAATAGAGCCACTCATCGGTACTACGGAGCTTTTCCCAGTACGGAGTGGACGTAGTTGAAATAGCTAGTTTACACGTTCTTAATGTAGCTTGAGTTGGTCGTGCAAGCAGTGCAAACTCGCAGGGACTATTATCATTGTCGATGTTAAAAGGCAAGGATGGTGGACACATAATTACTTTTTGATGCATTCTACATGTATGCATTAGTCATGATTTCTTGAGGAATTGGTAGTGGATGTATCTTGTATTGTGAATATCTTGCCTTATCTGATAGTGGAAATTCCAGGATCAAAATAAATTTCCCTCTTACAGCGTTTACACTGACTTTGGACATTGCATGTAACATCTCTACCGTTATAGTGTTGTGCTCCCAAGGTAGCTTGTGTCCATTTAATGTTTTAAGTATCGATTGCAGTTGCTCGTGTGTAAACAACAATGGATGTATGTACCCTCTCATAGCTGTCTCAATGGTGTTCACAAGAGTTTTATACGAGTTGATACTGTGCTCTAATGACTGGTCAAATTTGAATACCCATTTCAGTAAAGTCTGGACGATTGTTGAACGGTTAGCAAAATTATCAAGTTGATTTGTCCTATTTGCTATATTTAAAAATTGTAAGTGTTGATCATGTAAAGTTCTTTGAGCGTCATCAAGTTTTTGGTGTAGCGACTCTAGGTTAGATTTTACTATGTGAATTTGGCTGGCCAATAAGGTGGACATGATGGCTATCCTCTCATATAATCTGTCCACGTCCTGGTTCAATTGATCTCTGTTCCCCGCGTCCATAGTTCGAAAGAGCTGCCGTGTGAGTGTTATTTCTGTAAATTAGTTATTAAAAATTAGTTATTTCTGTAGTCTCTGTGGGTCGCAGGTCAGGCATTTCCTTTATGACTTCCTCGCCTCTAATTCCGGATTCTTCTGATTTTGTTTTATTATCGACACTTAATTTGCCTTCTTTGGCAACTATCTGTTCTACCAATTTCTCTAAACTTTTATCTTTTACTGGTCGACTCTCGTCTTCTGTCTCCTCCTCGCTGTGTTCTTGCTCTATCGTAGATAAATTGTGCCAATTCGTTGTATGCATTGTTTCTTCATTCCAAGCAGTGGGACTTGCCTTTGTGGATTTTAGAGGAGACTTCATACGTATTGGACTGGCTTTACTCTCGGCGTACTCTAACAGTCTTGGCGTCCTGGTTTCTTGGGGACAATTCGGCAAGGACTACAAAATGGACTGTTAGAACGCCGAATAACATTGGCATCCAGGAGTTTCTGTAGTTGGTTAAATAACTCCTCATCTTGTCCTGTTGGTCCTCTCTTATATTTAACTCGGACTGGTTCTTCGTCCGTTGTCCGGATTTTATGTCTCACACGATTTGTTCTTGGGGCCGGATCTCCAGGCAAATAGAACAAATGTGAATATTTTCTCACTATTCGCTGTATTTATTTTAGTCCTTGGCATGTATGATAAGACTGCTGTACCTTATCCATGATGTACTTTTCTCTATCTTCTTGGTTTGTAATGGGTTCGCCCTCCAAGGGAAACTCGTAAAAGTCGTCGTCGTCGCTCATATCAAAAGGTTCGAGATATTGAGGAGTAATTTCGATTTCCACTGGATCTTCTCTGGAATTTATGGCTATAGCGTAACAGTATCCATTTTTATTGGTAACCGCAGCTTCTCCAATGTAGACGCCCGGGACTGTTGTTATTCGTCGCAGGTACGCCTCTCCAACTACTGAGTCTTTAGTAGCTGGGATTCGTATTGGCACCTTTGCTCTAGCTGGTAATTTAATGACTGTATTACCGTGTGACCTAAAACCCTTATAACTAAAAGGTTTTTGATGTGGTTCCAACATTTCGGGTTCGATGTTTTCGTTTTCGAATGGAAATTCGTACTTCATATAATAAGAGGTGGCACTTTGGCCTGGAAACTTTTCGTGTCCCAAAGGTCCGTATTTTTCGTCCGGATGTATCTCGTTTTCCGGGAATACTTTGTGCATAAACGGGACAGGAGTTATAGGGTGGCTTTCCGTAATCAATACTTCGTCCCCGAACATAATGTTCACTTTTTCATAATACAAAAACAGATTTCCTAGTATTAAATCCTCTTCTAACGGAGTTTCTGCAGGTAAGACATGAAAGAGGTGTTCTTTGCCCATTATTGTTAATTTTACTGTACCTTGAGTCACCATGCCTTTAGGAGAGATTCACATAATATGCAAAAAATTGTCATGTTCTATTACAGTTTCTGGTTTTAATGAACTGTGCTTTACGGCGTTTATCTGTGAGCCTGTGTCGATTAAACAGATGTCCTCGTTTGTCTCTAGCTGTTCTACTCGTAGTTTTATGGACGGTGTTGTCCGGTTTGCGGTGGTGATTCGAATTATTTGTGTTGGATATCCTCTGGGGTTGCTGTTCTTGGGCTCATGGGACGCTGTTGGGATGGTGAGCTCATCGCTGCGTTCTTTCGATAAGCTGCTTCCCAGTTTAAATGATTCTTGTCACCGCGGTATGGTGAATTTGATCTGGACCTGTCCGTTTTAGGATCGTACAGCCGATTATCCGGCCTTGCATGAGGTGGATGGTAGTCCATGCCAGGCACAAGCGGTTGCATTGGGTAAGGCATGTAGGGGTTCATGTAAGGATAAGGGAATCCAGGATTCCCGGGTGTTTAAAAACAATAAGGATTGGGTGGCATGTACGGATACGGTCCCATCATCGGTGGATAAGGATGTCCATAATGTCCTTGCTGTATCATTTCTGATGGATGTCTCAGTACTGGGGACACTGATCGCCTTCTGGCCTGTCCAGGCGTCCGTTTTAATATACTTACAGGACCCGTGGGTTCGGGTGCGTTAGCATAGCTGAATTGAGGAGGAGCTTTTATCCTCCCATTTTCAATTGTTGTTCTAGGACAGTGAGTGTCATTAGGATCATATGTATAATTTACCTCGTTTCTCTTTGGCTCAGGATCATTAAAATTCACCTTTTTAGGGATGTTACTCTCTGAGTCGTCATGGTGTTTGTGTGACGCGAAATTCTGGTAATTCCCGGGATCTTCTCTTTCGTTTGGGCCTTGATCCGGTTTACAGTACACGTAGTGTACTCTAAACCGGATTCAATACGTTTTTTTTAGTATCAAAATTTAATTTAAAAAAAATTCCTTTTACTTCCAAATACTAAATTCCAAAAAATTGTACTCAAAACTTCTAAGTTGGTTCTTCTAAAAATTCAGAATTCTAGTCTAATTGTTGCTCCAGTAACAATGGCTAGTTCCCCACAAGGGATGCCATTTTGTAAAGACCGTATTTGATAGGAATACGGGCTGCCTGAGTTTTACAAATAATTATTTATTCGCGAGAACTAGCATAAGCTCGAGAGCTTTATTGTTACTAGAGATACTTAAGTTGAATAAATGGACTAGATATATAGGTATACAATGTGTATCTAATTGCACAAGTGGACGCGAGACTGTCGCGTTTGTGGGACATGCGCGGACACTCTAGTGCGCGGACTGTAGGCTGTCCGCTTTTGGTGGACGATGCTGAGTCCGCTTTTATACTTACGCGCGGACGTTGTGCTTGTCCTGAACTTCTTACTTTTTTTACTATTGGTTTTATAGGCACTTGATTATCTTACTGTTTACTTCTTTAGGATTTCGGTTATTATATGGATCACTCTTAATTAATAGAATAATAATTGTAGTAACTGATTGAATTGTTATCTTTGTTTTATTGGAGACAACCCAGAACTCAGCAGACAATACAGTTTCTTACAAGATGTTATTACTTGTGCGTTGATATCTTATAGTTAATTTGATGTTGATACAATAAAACTAAACTTACAGTGTATTCGTTCTTATATGTGACCTGAACTGGATAGTCCTTCGTGGCACGACAGATGCTAATTGATCTTAATCTACACGATTACTCGTGGCAGGTTTATGTACGCTAAATCTAATTTGCTCTATGGTTTCCCACTAATTCCGGTCTGCTATCGACCGGCCCTTCGCTTGTTGCACGATGCAGACTCTCAAACCAGAAAACAAGGAGTTCTACTATAACTTGTACACAGAGTTTGAGTGTTTTCTAGGCACTCAATAGGCGATGCGTACAAAGGTATAGCACGTACTCGCTAACCGGGTACAGCTACACGACGACAAGTTACTTATACAAAAGGCACTCCGTGGATCGTTTCCTGGCTTTTTAAAGCCTCGGTGACGATTCAAGGAGTTGTGAAATTACGTGAAACGCGACAACGATCGACCAATCAATACCTGACGTGCAACGACGATGTACAAAAGTAAGTCAGTAGTACGCGCGTATAGGAAACGCTGACTCGTAGGTCAAAGCGCTCGCTCCGATGTTCGGCGATTGGTTTTGTACTGTTGCAATTGGTTTTATTATACGTCGTCTGTATTGGTGCACGAATGCAGTCGTACAGTCGATATATGTGTGAGTGTGTGTATATATATATATATATATATATATATATATATATATATATTTTCGTAATCGCTAAGGTGTATAAATGTGGGACATTACATACACAAAGTGAGATATGTTCTCTTCCAAAGAGTCAGTTTCCACTTCAGTGAGTAAAAGAAGATTTACATGGTTTTCTTTTTTCTCTGATGTCAGATAGAGAGGTACAATACTCTTCTCATCAAGTCCAAAAACATTTACTGAAATTCCATTGTTTTGCTTCTCAAACTTTGGAATTTTTTTCAGTGAAACTGAAAATTCAATTCCACTCATTTTAAGTTCATCTTCATATGTAAAATAATTTGTCACTCGATTCGGATGTTTTTTTGATGGAACAGGGTGTAAGGCAGATAGAATTGCCCATTTGAAGCATTGATTATCAGAATTTTTAACATTTATGCATGCTTCTTTATTAATCAAAAATTCTGGCATAGGTATATACGAGCTACCAGTACGTATTGAATTAAATACATTCATGTTAATTTGTATATTGACAATTGAATGCAAAGTCCAACCAGAATCTTGCTCCTCAAACTCCTCTATGTTAGTGAGAAGAGGTTCCATGATGTGATCAATAAACCACTGTTTAACTGTGGATGCTGCAAAATTTTCTGTATTTTTTGTATTGAAATGCTTTGTTTCAATACATTCTCCCTCTTCATCACCATCCACATTTTTTACAATTTTTTTAAATTTACATGACAAGACTGAATTAATTTTCAGTGGCTTATCATTCTTCTTAAAAAAACTTTTTATTTGCCTAATGAATAACACTGAAGCATCTTGTAAAAAGTTCTTTACATCAATATGCTGAATATTAGCTACTATACTGGTACGCATCCTATTATTAAATGCACTATCAACATCAATCCATCTTACACGTGCATTTATCTTATTTTGTACAAGTCCACCACCGGATTTTGACAATCTCTCGTGTAATTTTATCTTAAAACATTCAATTTTACTAATCATATGTATAATGGATTGTTTTTCAGAGACAGAGAGTAGTTTGTCTTTCAAGACATAACGTAACTGTTTGAGACATAAATCACACTGACTTTTCCAACGATTTATCACAATCGTATCAGTAGTAGGTCTAGAAAATAAAAGCTCTTCAGCTTCCTCCAGATGATTCACTAATGATAGGAAAATTATTTAAAAGAGTAGTCATGTCTCTTGCTTGTTAACAACTAAAAAATTAAGTCAGCTTCTGAAAATATATAATCTGGAAAAAGATAAAACCATCATAAATATTCAAGAGAGGGTAAAAATACTATTCCTTCAAATCGACTAACAGTATGAATAATAATACAGATTTTTCTAACCATATTTTAAAAATTTAAATGATAAATTAACTAATATTTATCACTAAACTTTTGCTCATATTTATTAATGTGTTAAGAAGGGGACGTTTTACTTTTTAATAAAATGGCTCAAGCACTATAAGTATACAAAATACAATATGAATATACTTTATAAATATATCATATAATAATGTCAAATTTGTAGAATAGAAAAGAGAAACTATTACCATAAGAACTATATTGTTATGGTTTCTGAGCTCTTAAGAGAGGGAGCTACTTAGTTTTAGCCTAATATTTTATTGTTTGATTATTATAAGCATTTGAATGTAAGTATATACGTATTAATAAAAATATTAAAATTATTTAAACATTCTAATTTAAGGTATGTGTTTATTAATGAAATCATTATGAAAAAATACCGTTAATTGGAAGTTTAAATTTCAGAAATTCTCATCAGTATGATCACATAAAAACTTATAAGTATATGAGTATAAAGTGTAACGTGGTAGTTCGACTACACGTTCCAAGCGAGAATTTGCGCCGCGAAGCACCGACAACCGCGCGACGTGGCAGGTCGAGCCACGAGTAGGCGCGTAGAGGGGGGAGTAGTTCGCGTGGGGAGCGCGCGCAGCGCTGGCCCCGCGACCATGTGTTGCCGCATGAGGAGAGCTCGCTCTCTTTTCGCTCCGATTGCTTCGACCGATAGGACGCCTAGACTCTCTCCTCAGCTCTCGATCGACCTCGAAGCATCCGCATCCGTGCGCCATTGGGGTCCGCCTTCACTCTCGTTATCGTAGCAAGTAAGTAACAGTGTAATAGCGTGCGAACTAACTAGTGCGGCTGTGCCTCGGGTGAACGCGACGCGATGTGGTTAGTGTGATGCGATGTATCTCGACGAACGCGGTAATGGCGGCGAGCCGAGTGCCGTGAGGACTCGTCGCCGATTGCGATTGATGTAAGCTCTCGATCGTTCTCGCTATCGTTTCCTTGACGCTACCGTTGTCCTTCGTTCAAGCTACCGTCTGCCTGTCCCACGCCCTAGCTCTCGATTCGTTTCCGCTATCGTTCCATTGAAGCTACCGTTGTCTTTCATGCAAGTTACCGTTTGCCTGTCCCACGCCCTAGCTCTCGATCGTTTTCGCTACCGTCCCCTGGACGCTACCGTTATCCCTCACTCAAGCTACCGTTTGCCTTTACCATGCCCTCGCTCTCGCACAAGTCCTCGCTATCGTTGCCCAGGTAGGGCGTATATCTCCTCGCTATCGTTCTCATCCCGTATCGCACCTCCCCGCTATCGTTTCCCTCGCCCCTCCCGCCTCTCCAACCAGCTACCGATTACTGTATACTACCGAGCTACCGTTAGTACATAATTTAGCGATTAGGTTAAGTTAGTCCTTTGTCAGAGTATCGTGAAGTGATTATTAGGACGCACGAGCGTGTGCGTAAAGTATGAGTGAGCGTTGGGTGTCGCCGTGCGGTCGTGTCGGGGTCGACATGTCGCGAATGGTTGTCGGGAAGTAAAACGAGGGAGCGGGTTTGCACGATGCGGTACATGGAAAAATAAGCGTTTGATGGGTCGGGGAATCGCATAGCTCGCGAGAGTACGCCGCGACGGACGCGCTGGTCGTCGGGGCCGGTAGACGACCAGAGAGGCGAGGCGGGTACTCGCCCGCTCCGGCAAGTCGGCGGGCGGCGCGCTGACGAGCGTGGCGTCGGCGCCGATTGTTCGGTGGGCGCGAGTGATCTCCCCGGAAGGAGATAAGACTTTCTAAAATATTGTTGCGGGGCCGCGTGAGTAAGCTCGCTTCCCATCACGATGGCCTCGACCGGCGGTGCGGCGCACCGTTTAATAATTAATTAAGTCAGCGTAGTGCCTCTGGGTTGTAGAGGCCATAAGTTCTCGGCGGGTTGCCGTTGGTTGTTAAAAGAATAAATGAGAAATAAAGACGACATATCATACCCGCAGCAAGCTTTAATGAGTTTCATAACCCACGATCCTGATCGATACTCTACCCGCTCCTGGAGCTAGCCGAGCTCAACTCCCGCGCCGCCGGGCCCCGACACACGGTGGCGCTCTCACGGAAAGGGGATCGCGGGATCCTCGGCATCTCTATGCCTGGCTCCCTGGGCCGAGGCGGCCCGCCGCCGTGTATGCATTGGGGTGTGACGGCGCGCGAGGCTGGATTTAATGAGCGCTGGGCTACCGAGAAAACCCCAGCGTTTCAAAAGATAACTTTCAAAGTTCATACATGCTTACTGATTTATAAGTATGAAAGAATAATAGAATCTAATAAGTACAAGCGTATCAGAATAGATATATTATAATATATAAGTATAAGAAGTTGATATTAGACGTATTAATAAAATTGAAAAATAATTACAAGTTTAACAATTTCAGAAATTTCCGTCAGTGCTGTACACATACATTCTCACGCATGCGCGTTGACCTAAGTGAGGCACTGGCGGGAATTTCTGAAATTTAAAGTTTTTACAGAATAATAGTTTATGTCGCGAGTCAGGCAGAGATTCGCCCTACCAGTAGGAACTCCGGAATACGAAAGAATGCTCCTCCTTGCTCTTCATTGGTATTTATAGGGATGTGGGTAATGCATAAGTATAGATTCTGGCCAATCAGGATTTAGGGAGGGTGTGTGTCTCCATAGGGGTGGGCGCCCCTTTTATTAATCAGTGTGTCTTCGTGCACGGCCCCTAGTCTGTCCAATTGCAATGATTTTCTTTATTGTAATTTCCCTCATTGTCGTATTGATTTCCACTTATTTGGGTCGTTCGTCTGAGATTTATGGCTTCTTTATTGTCCGGTAACTCTGGGGTGTCTCCCCGTGTTTGACCTAGTTTATTCAGGATCGTTGCCCTTTCATCTGCCGCCGCGCGTGTCAGTGGTTTGGCTGTGTTGTCGTGTTCTGTGTTGCCGACCGTGGTTGGTTAGTTGGCCTCTGCTATGCCTGCCGTGGAATGTTTCTACTACCGTGGTAAGGTACGTCGTTAACGCGTTACCTGCGTGCGCATTGACCGGCAAGTCTACATTACAGTAGGTTGACGTGACACACGAATATCGAATAAGATTATAAGAGATTAAAAGCGATACGATTTATAAATGCAATAATTAGCATCAAAAACGATAATAAACGACTAATATATATAACAGTTTTTTAAAATATTTTATGATAATATATTAATCGTTTTTTATACCATTTTATTCGTTATTGTAATACAAAATAATAGTTTATAATATATTTGCAAGCTGAACTGACACAATACATTCTAATTCCTAATAAAGCCAAAATTACGTTACACAAACGACTATCAAAAACGATTACAGTTTTTGAAATCGTTTTTGGTCTTCGGATATTAGCAGGGACGGTATCCCTTCCTTGGCCTAGCCGCAATAGGGACAATCAACAACTTCACATTAAAACGCGACGTAACTATATATATATCTCTACTATTATATAAAGAGACAGCACTTTTTCCTTTGTAACCGCTAATCTCAGAAACCACTGAACGGATTGATTTCAAATTTTGACAGTAGATTCTTGACGATGTGGTGAGTGTCATAGGCTATATAAATTAGCATCATATCAACTACAATTATGTTAATTAATGTGAGGACTGGATTCTTCGCGCGTAGGAATCATATCAGACTGCGTTCAGCGGCACTGCGCGCATGCGGCACTGCGCGCATAGAACTCTCCTCACTAGATGGCGTCTGCTAATCCACAAGTGAAGTAGCCCAGAAAATGTATATAAAGAAACGAGTTTATCGTTCTCATCACCTCGGTTTCGGATTTAGTTTCGAAGCCGTATATTCAATTTTTGAAACTTTGAAGGTTATTTCAAAATCATCAGTTTCATATTGTTCATTTTTCTTTTATTTGTTTCTATGATAATTCTAACATATATAATATAGTTTTTACCTTTTGTTAAATGGTAAAATTTTTTATAGTTGGCAAAATGCCAAAAGCTAATTCAAATTTATCGAGAAAAACTGTAAGGACGAGAAGGGTATATAACTTGCGACGAAACATTGTACAAGAACACGAATTATCTAGCTCTGCACATGATTCTAACCAATCGTCAAGCAATTTTCATGACGAAATTCCTACAGTTTGTCCTCAATTGCCACTATATAACCAAGAAACTGAAAATGTTCTTCCATTGGAAATACATAATGAAGTTCATACTCAACTTGATGCCATTCAAATAATGCTACTACGAAATCTAAATCCACCAACTCTTTGTAATGGAACTAGATTACAAATTAAAGTCTTGCGTGATAATGTTATCGAAGCTACTATTCTCACTGGACCAGCAGCTGGACAAATAGCTTTTATACCACGCATACCTATGATACCCACAGATTTACCTTTTCAATTTAAACGTTTACAATTTCCAATTAAATTATCCTTTGCAATCACCATAAATAAGTCTCAAGGGCAAACTTTTAATTATGTAGGGGTAGACCTGCGTTCAGAATGTTTCTCACATGGTCAACTATACGTAGCTTTTTCTCGCACTGGCAACCCTAACAATCAATTCATTTTAGTTCCTGGCACTAACCTAACAAGAAATATCATTTACCCTGAAGTATTGTAAAATGAATAAGAGGTTTCTTCGGCAAAAAGACCATTTAGATATTTCCTTTATCATTTTTCCATTTTTCTGTACATAAACTTGATATTTTCATTTTTTATTTTGAAAATTTTACTATTAAATGACAGAGAGAAGATTCTGCTTTTACAATACATTACAACTGTACATACTTCTCGCGGGCGAAGCCGCGGCGGGGGTTGCTAGTATATATATATACAGGGTGACCCAATTTAAACGGGCACCGCTCATAACTCGTCAGGGACAGCCACAATCGAAAAAATGGTAGAGACCAAAGTTGTAGGATATCGAAGGGGCAACCCGATGGTGACCTTGGATTTGACTTTGAACGCGTTTTTCAAGGTCATTTGAAGGTCAACTTTGGTTTTTTAAATAGAAACCCCATTCTTTTATTGCTGGAATGGAAAGAGCGGTAAATTTTACGTTCAGAATGGTATGTTCGGT
>QLSS01000642.1:23237-49643 GCA_024372645.1 Trichomalopsis sarcophagae | reverse complement strand
GCGTCAAACAAGTTTGACATTTCTGTTTTTCTCCTCTCGTGAGATTGGATTTAGAAATTTTTTCGTTTAATTCATTAATAGTAGAATTACACATATCTAACCAATAATGAATATCATTGACGCTCATTTGATCCACATTTTGTACAGTATCGCGAAGCACTTGTACAAGACGTTCGATAAGATCAATCGAAGCCATTTTTACTGTTTTTTCACTAGAGTGTCACTAGTAATCTTGCACAAAATTGAGACTGAATTTTTTTTTTTTTTTGCCGACTGCGTCAGATGAACTGTGCTCGTCTAAGAGAAATTTCTCTCTTTTAAAGCTGAAATCATCATAAGAAGAGGTGGAAGATCTCGCTGCTGAGGAGAGAGGAGAAAGATTTTCTCGGGAAGGGATGAATTTTCTTCCAATAAGGGGTACACATTTTTTCCATCATCCAATCCTAGAAGATTATGAGACTAAGAGGAGGAAAATTTTCTAGAGAAGGGATGAATTTTTTTCCTTTTGAACCAACCAAAAATCATCTTTTGAGCCCAACAAATGAGGGCTATGCATTTGTTTTGAGTATCCATTTCTGGAAGAGTGAAAGGCGGAGTTTCATATTATAAAACGAGGATGCTGGAACCTCGCGAGATCACTTCTTGCTAAACTGTCTACAAAGCTGAAAAGATGGAAAGAACACGTGACTACGATTTGTTGTTTAAAAATACTATCCTGCAATGTAAAGAAGAAAATGCTTATATCTGCGACATTCAAGGATTTCAGAGAATTGCAGACGATACTTTTATTTTCAAAGAAATAAGTTTCCTTAATTTGAGGAAAACTGCCTTACCGACCGCATATCTTTTCAAACCTCCAATGGCTTGGGAAGAACTGACAGAAGAGGAAAAATGCATGTCTCAATGGTTGGAAAAGAGTCATCATGGACTAGCGTGGAACTCTGGCGATATTCCATATCATCGTCTTTATCGAATCTTGCAGATCTGTACACAAGGAGTCGAAAAAATATTCATAAAGGGACAACAGAAAGCCCGATGGATGAAAAATATTTTGCCAAACATGTAAGTTAATTATTTTGAATCGTTTTGATACTTTTTTTTTATACTTATCTTTAATTTTATCTGATACTTTGCAGATCCATTACAAATGTTGAAGACTTCGGATGTCCACCTCTTGAAGAAATAACAAGTGAAAGCCACTACTTTTGTTTTAACCATGCTCTCTGCATTAGGAGAAAACCTATGTGCGCTATTCATAATGTTGTAGCAATAAGAGCTTGGCTGCTAAATTATTTAGAATCGACATTTGGTCAAGATGAAATAGATAATATTTCTAAAAAGAATAATGTATGTACATGTTTATATTGGAAATAAAGAAAAATAAGATAAAAAACTATGTTTAAATTCTTTCTTAGCTCTAAAAAATCGCTACCAATTCATAGCTTTATTTTTTTTTAAGAAAGAGGAATCTATATTATCAATAAATAATAATTTTTTTTTATAAAAGAATAATAATTATTATGATATTATTAAAATAAATGTCATTATTTTTTTTTTAATGAAATAACGTTGAACAGAGTGGATTAAAGAGAAAGGAAGAAAAATGTATACGATATTATTTGTATTTATTTATACCTTATTCTATTTTTCATACATCATCACAAAAAAAATAAATTTTTTTACATTACTTTACTTTTTTTGTTTTTTTTTTAAATTTTGATACATCGATAGGATCAACTACAAATTCTATATCGATAACTCTCGGAACATTTCTTTGTTGCTGTTGTTGTGGCTGCTGCTGCTGCTGTTGTTGCTGATGTTGCTGCTGCTGCTGTTGTTGTTGCTGCTGCTGCTGCTGCTGTTGTTGTTGTTGTGCTGCTGCTGCTGCTGCTGTTGCTGCTGCTGTTGTTGCTGCTGCTGCTGTTGTTGCTGCTGCTGCTGCTTTTGTTGTTGCTGCTGCTGCTGCTGTTGCTGTTGCTGCTGCTGCTGTTGCTGCTGTTGTTGTTGCTGCCGCGGTTGCTGCATGCCACTGCTACTGCTTTGTTTCTTCAAACTAAGCAGCCCGCGACTTGACGGCTTCTCAGTTTTTAAATCACCTAAAGAAAAAAAAAAGATTGTAAAATAATTAATTATATAAAAAAAAAAATTTATTATGAATTAAAAAAACTCACCATCCAATTTTGTTTTTTTTGGAATAGGTTTTAAATTTCTTATGCTCCTCACCGAGTTGCATGACTCGCAACTAGATGAGGTGCTGCTACTGGAGCTCGAACTAGAGCTCGAGGAGGAGCTCGACCTCTTATCCGCCGGACGACTGGGCCTAGTAGCCGCTGATGTGCTAGGTCCAGCTGAAGGCCCCTCTCGGCGGGCAGTACTGGACTGAGAGCTTGGCCTCTCTCGGCGGGCAGTGCTGGACGACGAGCTTGAACTCTCTCGGCTGGGATTGCTGGGTGAAGAGCTGGGTCTCTTTCGGCGGGCAGGGTTGGGCGAAGAGCTTCCTGGCCTAATCCCTTCATATAATTGCTGCATAGCAGCAAGTGGTGGCAGCGATGGCACTAAAAAAAAAGGAAAAAAAAAATTTTTTAAATTATTTTTTTTAATTTTTGAATTATGAAAAAATGAAAATAATTATTTTCTTACTTGTATTTATTGCCTCCATGGCCCAGGAGACATGCTCCAACATCATAAGTAATGTTGGAGCGTTGGCAATTAGCCAACGAATCCTATGTTGCATCGTTCTGATGCTATTCCTACTGCTGCTGCTGCTGCTGCTGCTGCTGCGACTTCCCGTAGTCCTCTTGGCTGACATTTTACTGCAGGTTAAATTTTGAAACCGAAAATTGTACTGACTAACCGTAGCCTACGGTGGGCTATTTATTGCGAAAACAGCAGCTTCCCTTTCCACAGCATTTTTTCTAAAGTCCTGTGATTGGTGTAAAAGTTTTCTCTCCTAATTTTTGAAAAACACACCTCCTCACAGCTATCGAGGGTGAAAAGCCTTACGATTCGTGAAAAAATTTCCCTCACCAATTTTGAAAAACTAGTGTCCACCTCCTTTTAGTACACTCCCTTTTATTTGGAATCTCGACAGTGAGAATGTGAGATTATCCTCTTCTCATAAGAAAAGATCTTGGAGAAAATCTCACTCTGAATTTATTTAGGACTTCTAAGAAAATTGATGTATATCGGTGCGAAAGGCATATATCTGTGCGTTCCCTACAAAACCCAATCGGTTATCTCTGCAAATGATTTTTAAACAGCAGTGTTGTCTCTGGGAAAGTGAAAGGGATAGTACCTGTGGGATTTGTATGTATAGTCGGCGGTCAATATTTTCTAGCATCGCGTTTCTCAGTCAGAAAACACCTGTGTGCGGGTCTTCGTCCTTATCTGCGTGAGGATCGTATTGGAAATGTGAGGGATAGTACCTATGCAATCTGTCCACGCAGACGGGGGACTAACTTATCGCAATCGAAAGGAAAAACACATGTCGCTGGAAGCTGTATACATCTGCGTGGGATAGTTTGTATACGTATCCCAGAATTATCTACGCGAAGTTTGTATAAGGAGCATTTCTCGCATACATTCCGTAAAGTAGAGGAAAACACCTGTGCGCGGGTCTTCGTCTCTACCTGCGCGAAGGAGGAGGAGCATGAACCCACCACTAAATTTTTTTTCGGGACACGGAGAAGGGAAGATTGGGACTTATACATACTACGGTTACTGGCTCACTTTGAGAGGGGGAAGAATTCTCGGTCGTTAGGGGAGGGAAGGGAGGGATCGACACTCCCTCTATCTAAAAATACACAGCTCGGATTCTGGCTCACTTCGAGAGGGGGAAGAATTCTCGGTCGCTTGGGGAGAAAAGGGAGGGATTGACAATCCCTCCATTTAAAATACACAGCTCGGATTCTGGCTCACACTGAGAGAGGAGGGGGTGAGCCAGAATCCGCATGAGCCAGTATGCCTATAGCCTATCTACTCACGTACACGTTTTCTGGTCTAAATATGTTTTGTTCTACAATAGGGCCAAACTTGCCACTTGGTTAATTTAAAACAAGAAATAGCGGTGACAACAGTTGTCCAGTAGCTGATATTAGTGGCTGTATAGTATAACTATGCGTTGTTGCTGAAATTGACTGTACCAGACATTGCACTTGCTTTTCTCCTTCTACTGCTAATGTTCTTCCAGAATGCATTTCTAGCTGAAATCCGCTCTGATCTGTATTATACAAATTTTCGAGTCCAATCCTTGGTATACACGATATAACGTCATCGATAAATGCTTCAGCTTTAGCCGTAAGTTCTGCACTACTTTCTAGTGTTTTTCTTGTTATGAACTTATTTATTTTCCTAGAAACTATTCGGTGTGCTTGCTTAAATTTGAGTAACCAATGTTTAGAAGCTTTGAATCTAATATCATCCAAACCAATTTCTTTTTTAGCTTGTAAGGCCCATCGAATTATATCTTCATCATGGATAATTGAACCACTGTCGAGAGCTGCTTGAAAATTATCCAGGGTATACTGACAAATTTGTGCTACTTTTTCTCTATACGTGACACCTTTATTAATTGAATGAGCCCAACGACGTAGCTGACTAATAGATGATACTTTTTTGAATCTGTTTTGCACTGTTTTGAGACTTAAATTTTGCTTCGTTTTGCTACTTCTCCAAAATTCTACAGCTCTTTTTTTGTATTTAAAATCTAGTTCTTCATTATCTGCTGTACATTGATTTGTTGGTGCTATATCCGGATCAGGAAAATGATGTTGCACTTCATCTTCAATTATTTCCGCATTATGGTCTTTATACTCTTCTTGAAAATCCAAAGAGTCATCAGTAATCATTTCTACATCGTTGAAATCATGTGTTGCATCTATTAAAATTTCTTTTATTTTTTCGGCCAACTCTGTTTCATGATAATTCGTGACACTATCTGGTATGTTTAACGTTTGAAAGTATGCTAATAATAAGTTTAGAACGTTTAACGGATTAATTTTCATTTTTCAATCTAAAATGAAAACAAGCGGTAAAATTTATACAAGCTGTGTTTTTGCATGTAAGGCACGACTGCTACATTTCTACCAGAATAAAACAAGTGAATGTAAATTGAATCAAATCATTAATTTATGCATTGGAGAAGAATTCTCGTTCCACTTTGTGATGTTAGGAAAACTCTATTTTTGGTTCACTTTATAGGCGCCGAAAATGGTAGTTTTTAATAATTATTTTTTACTTTTAAAATTTATAGAAACATTTATTCATTTTGAAATTGAATAATGTAAATCTATATAAAATCACTAAAGAAAATTTTCTACAACTGTATGATACCACTGACAAACAAAAAGACGTACTATTCGTACTTTCCGGCATCGAACTAGAATACCCACAAAACTCACTCACTGCCGAAAAAATAACACAGGCAGCTGAGGTAAACACTCCATGAAAACAATCTAAAAAAAGAACATACTGATTCGCACATATTGTCAACAACTTTTATGAGTGAAAGACATTTATCTGTGGAATTATCATTGAATGTACGATAACATTCATTAAACTAATGAATGCATATAAAATTCCCTTTCAATAACAACGTGTTCTTTAATTGCAAATGAAGTTCGAGTATTAATATTCTTTTATGTATTTTTACCAATAACAAAAATTATAATAGTAATATAATAGTAATAATAATAATAATAATAATAAGAATAAGCATAATTGCAATAGCAATAATAACAGTAATACTGATAATAGCAATGATAATGAAAAATAATAATAATCATTAGAATAATATTTATTATTAAATTTAGATTTTTTGATAAATTCATTAAATCGTATAAAAAGTATTATTATGGAATTCCAGACTGTAAATATTTTACTATAGATACAATAATCATTACTTCGAGAATTCATCTAAAAAACTTGGCTTACGAGATAATTGTAACAATGAAAAACTTCCAAGTTTGACAACATTAAATTTTATTACAAAACGCAAAAGAGTTTGATAAACTAATTTTATTAACCTATGTTTTTTCATTTGCAAAAAAGTATGGACTTTTTGAATTTATAAAATTATATAATTATGCAATTTATGAAATACTTTATAATTTATGAAATTACTTTTGAAATTATGCTAATTTATAAAAGCAGAAAAATAAATAATCTTTGATTGAAACATAAAACGAGACGTTATTTGTTACATACAAAATGATAGAATAAAATATCGGTAATATGTCTATACTCGTGTCTATGGTAATGCATAGGCCTTCGGCTTGTCTGGAGGTTAGGGGTTTGGAGTCGTTTGGTTAAAAAGCACAACTATTTAGCCTATTTGTTCTTTAGGGGTTTAGGGTTTAAGGCTCTTTAGTTCACATGTACAGGCTACAAATATCACACATTTGTAAACAAGTTTTTATGAAAGTTAAAATTTTTTTTCGACATTTTCGTCCACCACATTGGTTCCGCCATTTTGAATTTTTAAAATCTGATATCAGATTTGTAAAGAGCGATCTCGAAAACCCCTATATACAAACCTTCTACAAAATATTATGGATTGAAGTATACTTATAGTTATTTTGTGTTAGGGGTGGTTTACCCCCTAAGGGGTAGTATCTATGAAAAAATCGAAAAACTTAACTTGTTTATTATAGATGTTTACAAATTTTTTCCAATTTTTTTAGTCGTTTAAAACTTTTTTATTATATAAATTTTTTTTCGATATTTCCGTCCGCCATATTGGTTCCGCCACTTTGAATTTTCAAAATCTGATAACAGATTTGTAATCAGCGACCTCGAAAACCTCTATATACAAACTTTCTACAAAATATTATGTATCGAATTACATATTTACAGTTATTATGTGTTAGGGGTGGTTTACCCCCTTAGGGGTAATATTTATGAAAACACCGAAAGACGTCAACTAAATTTTGTTTTTAAGGATGTTTAAACATTTTTTCCAATTTTTTTTAGTCGGTTTAAAAAAATAGCGATGCAGTTGGTAAATAAGAAAATTTTTCAAAATATAAGCTGCAACCTGTATTTCAACTAATATCTTAGTAATTACAACAAAAATGTTGGTTGACCCACTATGAAAACAGTGATGTACCAGAAAAATTGTTGTCCTTACCAAGTAAATTGGTTAGTAACCTACAAAGTGGACTTTTTCATTGTAAAAAAGTCAGCTTGGTTAAATTAACCAAGCACTTAGTTCTCATAACCAATTTTTGACAAACCAATTATGACTTGGTTACCACAACTAACCATTTTTTTCCGTGTAGTAATTAAATAATTTAACTATCAATTTTTTCGCCTTATAATAAATAATTAAATGGTTTAATTATAAATTATAAATCGAATAATTTATAATTAACTCATTTAATTATTAATTATAAGTCGTATAATTGATAATAAACTCGTTTAATTACACGGAAAAAAATGGTTAGTTGTGATAACCAAGTACTTGGTTGGGATAACGAAATTGCTTATGCACCACCCGAAAGCTGATATAGCTGTCGCTCCTTGCTTTGAGTATCTTCTTTCTATACATCCTTGTTGCAAATATCTGGCTGGATATCTACATCTACATGGATTGACATGAATTCCACGTGGATTTCACATGGATTCTACATGGATATCTACGTGAATAATCCACATGGATATCCAGCTAGATAATTTATAAAAAGTAATATCAAAAATTCTTTAAATAATACTTCTTTTATATTTAATGATCATTAATGGAAGTACCATCGAAGTGATAACGCCAAAACTGGTGTTGTGAGCTCTAAATTTTTTATATTTTAATAATTTGATTAAAATTTTATTATTAAAATAATACAGATTTTAGAGCTCACAACCCCAGTTTTGGTGTTATTGTTACGTCCTGACTACTCTTAAATAAATAGTCACGGACGTAATGATAAGTGTAGTGGCAAGGCTGTAAACGGTATTAGTTCGCTCCTAACACTCTCACTGTTAGTCAATTAAATGAAAGAACTTACCTTTGAGTTCAGTTGCCAAGATGTAGACTTGAGGTCGTGCTGGGTATAAGAGAATGATTATAAAACGTTCTCTACACGAATTATATTCACTGTAACTATGTAGTTTATTTAACTATATGTGAATATATATATATATATATATCAAATTGAATTACAATATTATTCACAAATAGTGAGAATAAAACTTAGGTATTTGGATTTATAACAATAAACTGTTTTCACTGATATATCGTCTATTGTCGGACGACGCGTACGGAGCCCGTGTCTGTATACGAACTGCTTAATTGGGTACATGCAAGGCTTTTTAAAATCTTCGTTCGCAATGCAATTTTTGTAGTATTTACAAACTTAAAATTTCGGAAATTGTATACATAAAAAGTAGCGCTCGCGTAAGACGTCACGAATTGCTGATGTGCTGATTCGTCAGTGGCCTGCATTCGGCCAAATTGCTGATATGCTGATTCGTCAGTGGCCTGCATTCGGCCGTGTGTCGAAACTGTTCGGTGCATGTAATGCATTCTTCTTGGGAGAGTTTGAATTTCAACGTTTATATTCTTTTTTAGGTTTTGAATAAATTTATGTAATAAATCACACGACGTCACACCTCGGGGCCCAAAACATTGCAATTAATGAGAATTAATTGCAATGGAAATTGTAACGTTATAATTTAAATTCAAACTCTCCGCTAAGAATGCTTAGTACTGAAGAATTGAAGTTCGTTGACTCTCGATTAGGTCAGCGTTACAAAAGTGTTTAGTAGACGGATTTTGCTTATAAAAGGTAAGTAATAACAACCGGTGAGTACAGTTTATTTTTACAATTCGCATAGTAAAAATGTACGGCTTTCCGCCAAAGCGATATGCGCCCGTATGCGTAAGTATTTTTTTATAATTTATTTTAAAAATATTATTGCTGTTGCTAAATATATCAATTCAGTTTCAGGATTGGCAGTACATACGAGCTGCTAAGAAGGCTAAGAGAGAACACTTGCCTTCTCCAATACCTCCAAGGGCTGGTTATCGAAAATATGTCCGTGTCTGTGTAAGTTTTCTTCTCTTCCTTTCCTATGGTTATAAAGTATATATTTTTATAAATGTAAACTTAAATTAATATATATCTTTTTTTTCTGTTTTCTAGTTCCAAGAGTGGCAATTTATCCGCTCCTGGAGGCGTTGTGACCGTCGTATCAATGACGGTTACTTGGAAGGTGAATATGGCCCTGAGGAGGATACCTGGGGTCTTGCCGCGCTTACATTTTACGAACTTAAAGTATACACAAATAATAACAAACGTATTTATATCGAGATTTTTATAAATTACTATAATGTAACTGTTGGTCCGATTATCAAACATAGGTATAATTGTAACTGCATATGATTAATAAATTATTAAAATTAATTGTAATTTTACTTATTTACCTATTCTCTTCCTATTGCTTCAAATCGCTTAATATTTAATTTATTAAATAATTTCAAATCCTTAAAGCTAAAGCTGAAAAAATTTTAAATCTATATACTAATAATATTAGCAATTTTATTTTCTACATAAACTTGATATTGAACGCAAAAATAAAATTACATCGTAAGATGTAAATCCTCGGGACTCAAGTATCGCAGTAGGGCCGCTTTTTAAGCTTCCGACTATCAAATTACAAGCAAAAGATTTTTTTATTTTATCATTTGGAAGCATTTAAGAAATTTTTATATTTAATCTAAACTTAAAGAAAAAATTCCTTTATTTTTCGCGACAGGAATAGTAGGTTTAACTGGTGTGATGCTTGGTGGCCTATGTGGGATAGGAGGTGGTTGTATAGGTCTTGAAATTGGAACTGGAATGACTTTTACTTCTTGTAGTTCTGTCTCTTCGTATATTTCGTTTCTCTTCTGCTTTGATTTGCATTCCTTTTTAACTGGATTATTCTGCAGTGATGTTAGCAGGTGCGTGATAGAGCTGAATAATGCTCCAATCAGGTGTATGGACCATCCGTAAATCGTGTGGAGAGTATATCCTCTTATAATTGTATCAATAATTAATTTTCCAATGTGCAGAATTATCAATATCATTATAAATGCGGATGAGAATGAACCCCATGTCATTAGTTTTTCGATTATTAAATGCCAGGTGCTCTCAGCAATGTGTTTTAGTGTATTTTCTGTAAAAATTTCTCCTGACGTGTGTTCTCCCGCCATTTCTCTTGCTATTACGTTTAAAAGTGATGCTTTTTCCATCGGGAACATTAGTTGCTGTTGTAATTTATCCAGGTCGTTTTGTGAATACACTCCACTCGTAGCTAGTCCTTCTATTGATTCAAAAGTCCAGCCGATTTTCGTATTTGGATTTAACACGTTCGGTGCTTCTGTTTTAATAGGTTTTGGTCCAAACTTTATCCATTCTTCGGATATTTTATAATATGTAGGTATTATAGAATTGCAATCTACTTGCATGCCTCGTTTTATTAAAATATGAGTTTTTGGTGTTAGAAACCAAGTTTCATTTCCTGCTAATACTGGTAAATGATTATAACATTCATTTAGATGTAAGATCTTGACTGTTTTTGGAATACATTTTATGAGATGTACTACTTCTCCAGCAACTCTTGCAATATATCCTGGTTGTTTCATGATGTTATAGGCAAATTCATCTGGTTCTAACGTGGCTAAGGATAGGGAATTCTGGATAACCTTCTTTTCCAATTCGCATTTTTCCGTGATTATATTTACGTATAAATTATTGATTTGTTTTCTTAAATGTTTCGCAATGTATACAAACTTAGAGTTTACATAAGTAAATAAATCTAAATTTACAGAATGATCACTACTTACTCTATCGGTTTCGTAAAAATACATATTTAATTTGCTATCTCTCTCTGCAATCAATAATTTTGGGTGCTCTGTTCTTATGAATTCTCTATTACAATGCATTATTTTATTTTTAGTCGATAACGCGAATGTGATATCATTAGATCTAACAGCATAAACAATTTCTTTATTTTCGTTACTAGTATATTTAGTCGCAATACCTTTAAATAAAATGTCGTACGAATTTTTAAAGCATTCGCCTGTAGGCAGAATGTCCCAAAATGTATGACCGCCTTCCATATCCATACAGTTTTTATCCGAAAATTTACATACTACTCCCGAACTTAACATTCACTTATCATTATTTAAGTTTACTCTAGCTGTATTTCCTATTAATGTGATTTTTATTAAGCCATGAACAAACACTTTATTCCAAGAACCAAAACTATCGGCGTAGGAAGCGCCTGAACAAGAGTTGCCCTCCGCACTTCCTGCGAAATCTATGCCTTTCGTCGTTGTTGCATTTATTTTTAAATTTGATATAGTATGAATGTTGTCATATTTAAAAATACCTGTTTCATGAATAGCTTTACATTGTTCATGACTTATCTCTTCAATGTACTGTTGCTCTGCATTTTCTGTTGGTATAAGATGCCCGAATATCCCGCAGTTGAAAATCGTTCTATGAATTTCGATTTTACATTGAATAATTGGTACCATCCTGAAGTCTGCTATTTGGACGAGTTCTGTAGCGACGTTTGTCGAGTTTACTTGCGTGGTATGGAAATCGCATTCTCCAGAGTCGAGTAGCGAAAATGTCGTAATATTCGGTGTTGCAGATCCACAGTCATATCCAATAACTGCGATAGTTACTTTAATGATTGCAGTAAAAATTATTATGTTGATGATCATGATTATTTTTCCTAAAACAGAAAATAATATTATTTTTTCTTTCTATAAATAATTAGTTTATTAGCATGCACTGTGTTTCGCTTCCCATTTTTGTTTATTGTGATATTGCTATTCTCGCCGACCTCTAGTATTTCAAACGGTCCCAAATTTTGATTTTTTTCTAACTTTCCGGATTTTGGTTCTTTTATGAGCCAAACTTGGTCCCCTTTTTCGAAATTTACTGGATTTATAAATCTATCATAATATTTTTTCGATTTTTCTTTCGCGAGTATCAGATTTTCTCGTGCTAGAGTAGCAATATCTTGCATATTTTTTACTAAATTTGTTATATAATTATTAAATGTTGGCAACTGTTCGGATGCCTTTAAAGCTTCACTTGAAGGTAGTCTAGGAGGGTAAGCGAAAACAAGTTCATGTGGCGTGAATTTGTGAGCACTATGTACACTTGTATTATAATGAAACTGCTAATTCTAGTAATTCGTCCCATTTTTTTCGTGCTAAAATTTTTTAAATATTCACATAATGGATGATGAGCCCTTTCTAATGATCCATTAGACTGAGGAGAAAATGCTGTTGTTTCAATCTTTGAGAATTTAAATCTTTTTGCGATTGATTTTAAGAGTTTACTTGTAAAATTTGCTCCTCTGTCAGTTAAAACTACTTTAGGTGAACTAAAAATACATATGAATTTTTTTATAAACGCGTCAGCAACTGATTCTGCAGTTTGATCTGCTAACGGTACGGCTATTAGGAATTTAGATAGCTGATCCTGTATTGTCAGTATATATTTATTTTGATTCTTTGTTAGATTTAATGGACCTACTATATCCATGGCTACTTTATCGAATGTTTTGAAAGGTGTATCGGTTATTATCATTGGTTGTCTTGTTTTAACCCTTTTTAGTTTATTTCTTTGACAATCTTCACAATTTTTAACTCTACTTTCGATGTCTGTTTTTAAATTTTCCCAAAAATATTTACTTCTAATTCTATTAAATGTTCTCCAGAATGACCACCTACTGCTGTAGAGTGATTTAAATTGAATATTTTATCTCTATCTTTTAATTCAACATATTCTATATAATTTAGACAAATGACTACTTTTATATCCGAATGTTGGAAGACTTTAGTTAAAATTTCTTCTATTTCCGGCCAATTTATGTTATTTATTTTTAAATCCTTAGAAATACTAAAACTTTTAACTTTTTTGCGTATCATGATTTCTCTCAGAAGCTCAAAATTTTTGTATACATTTTCTTTTACCCTGGTTGCTGCTTGGCCTGTATCCATGCATATTATAAATACTTTTTTTGAATTTAAATTAATAATTTCAATTTCGTTTATATTTAAATATTTATCAGTCGTAGCATTTTTGCTATTTAGCAGCCACTCCGTTTTTTGGTCTAAAGATTTCCCCTGTTTATTTATGACGTGTGCGATGTTGTCTTTCCTAAATTGTATAGATTTTTTTGTATAAACGATGTTTTTGTCGGTTTCCGTATTTATTATTTTTTTCTCACATGTTTTTGATTTCGTAAGTTCTTCTAATTTCGCTTTGTTTTTCACTGCTTTGATTTTGTTTTTCTTTTTCTTGCTATTTTTCCTTTCTTTTAATTTAATCTGTTCATCATTTAGTTTTTGAATTTTCAAGTCATTGGTAGGTATTTCACTAGTATCTAATGTTTTTAGTTCTTTTGCTTTTTGAGCTCTTGTAACCACATTTATTTGAATGTTTTCTACTGGATTTCTTGACAATGCGTCCGCATTTGTATTAATTTTTTCCGGTTTATAAATAATTTCATAGTCATAATCTAATAATTGTAATCTCCATTTTTGAACTCTACTGTTTTTATCTGCTGATTTGAATGATAATAAAGGATTATGGTCAGTAATTATTTTGAATTTGTTGCCGTAAATATAATTTCGAAATGTTTTTACTGCAAACGTGATTGCAAGGGCTTCACGCTCATAAGTATGATAATTCTTCTCTGCTGCTTTCAATACTCTTGACGCAAATGCAATAGGTCTGTCCTCTCCGATCTCTCCTTGTGATAATACACATCCAAGTGCATAATTAGATGCATCTGTTGTTATAATAAATGGTTTTGACATATCTGGAAACTGTAGTACCGGTGCCGTACCTAAAGCTTCCTTTAATCGTTCAAATGCTTGCTGTTGTTCTTTCTTCCATTCAAATTTTACTTGTTTTTGTAATAACTGTATAATCGGTTTAGCTATTTCTGTAAAATTTTGTATGAATCTTCTGTAGTAGCCTGCTAACCCTAAAAATTCTCGAACATTTTTAAGGTTTCGTGGAATTGGAAATTTTGTTATGGCTTCAATTTTCTTTGGATCTGTTTTCATTCCTCGCTCACTAATAATGTGGCCAAAAAATCTACCTCTTTCTGGAAAAAATTGCATTTACTTGTTTCTAATTTAAGTCTCGCTTCTCTTAGTTTTTGTGCTACTAGGTTAAATCTTTCGTTGTGTTCTTCTACTGTATTTGATACTATAATTATGTCATCAATATAAACATAACAGAATTCTTTCTCCAATAAATCTCCTAGTACTTTAGTTAGTATTCTTTGAAATACTCTTGGTGAATTAATTAGTCCAAATGGAAGTACTTCGAATTCAAACCGCCCCAATGGGTGTATGCTAAATGCTGTTTTGTGTATATCCGACTCTTTCATTTTTATTTGATGGAAACCCGATACCATATCAATCGTTGTAAAATACCTGCTTTTCCCCATAGAATCGAATATCTCTGTTATATTTGGTAGACGATAAGGATCTGGTATTGTTTTGGCATTTAGTTTTCGGTAATCAATAACTAACCTTCATTTCTTTTTCCCGTCTTTTGTTAGACCTTTTTTTGGCACAACCCATGCCGGAGCATTAAATGCGCTAGTTGACGATCTAATTAATTCATTTCTGATTAGTTTTTTTGTTTCACTAATAGCTATTTGTTTTAATGTATATGGTAACGGAAATTGTTTTACGTAAACTGGCGCTTCATCGGTTAAATTTATCTCGTGCTCTTCCACGTTGCATGTTCCCAACTTTTCTCCTTCTAGCCAGCGTATGTCTTCGTTTAATAGGATTAGATCTTCAATAAATTTCCTTTTTCTTCTCGATAAATGATTTAAATTTATTGTATTCATCAATAGTTTGTTTCTCTCACTTCTACTTAATTTTGTGATTTCTTCTGCTTTGTTTTCGCTTTCTGACGTTAAATATATGGAACCACAGTGCAAAGTTTCTTCCGCTTTTGGCAGTGATAATCCTGGAATTCCCGTAAAAGTATCAGGCATATCTTCTATGTCGAACGTGACGAAATTTATTTCATTTGTATGGCGTAAATATTTTTCATCACTTTCAAAATCTACGTTTTCTTTAAGTATTTTTACGAATGTCGTAAAATTTTGTATGCAGTATTCTTCAGTTTCTTCTTTTTCTATACTTTCGAGAGTTTCATTAATGTTTCCTATAAATTGCTGCATATGCACCTTTGAATCATGAATGAACTCTGTAAGTCTTCGTTGATTCCAGCTGCTCAATTGTGCTTCGTCCGAGTTTTCTTTTACGAAATCTGGCGAGTCAACTGTGCGTTCTGTGTTACTCTCATACTCTGAAATACCTTTATTTATGCTGTCCTGAATTTCTCCTACGATCTCCAATACTCTTCCTAAATCTTGTTGTACAGTTATCTCTTGTGTCTCTATTTCTTGAGTCTTTTCTTTCATACTGCATTCCTCTGCTGTTGTACTAGTATTTATTGTGTTTATCTGCGTTGTAGATTTCAGTTCGATTTTCTTACGGTTTATTTCCAAGTAACCTTTGTCCAGTCTCAATTTTTGCTGTAATAAGACTTTTATTCCTATGATTCCGTCATACGGAATGGCAAATGTCTCTGGAGCTACATGAAAGTCGAAATATATTCCGTTTATTGGTAACTTTATAGATCCAAGGGTACGTATGGCGTTTTCCGTTATTCCAGATATTAAAATTTGTTCGTCGTTATTTATATGATTCATTGATATATTTTGTTTCTTAATAATATTTAATTGTGCTCCACTGTCCACTAGTAGCCTATTTATTTTACTAAAGTGTTGATCTTCTACCTCTATGTATTGCAATAAATTCTCGAGTTTTAGTACGTAAGTTTGTAATATTGTGTCGGCTTTGTTTTCAGTGGTTTCTAGATTCTTTCTTTCTAACGTTGTATCTTGATTTGTTTTTTCTGTTACTTGTAGTGGGAACGCTTTATTCTCATTTTCCCTTCCTAGGCGCTCCCTCCTGGAAGAGCACTGTAGTTTCCCTGGTTGTTCCGCTCTCCGCTGTATGGTTATTACTTTTGCATATCGAGCAGAATTTCTCTTGTTGTCTTTCAAGACTTTTAATTTTTTTACAATCATCGATTGTGTGCCCTGTTTCATTGCAGTAGCTACAGTTTACTTGCTTATGTTTCCCTCTGCTCTCTAGGGCTTTTAGATTTTTACATTCATTGACTACATGACCTCCTATTTTGCAGTATTCGCAAAATTTCCTCTGAAAATTTCTACTGTAATTATTGCTGTTTGTTGGCTGAGTTTGTTGTTTATTTCTAAATTTATTACAGAATTTAGCTGTATGACCATTTTCTTCACATAGTTGGCATTTGAGCTGTTGTTTGGCTTTATACTCTGCCACGAGAATCTTTGCTCTTTCACATTCTGCCTCTTCATGGCCAGTTGTTTCGCAAATCGTACATACTCTAAATGGTAGCCTACTTTCTCCTATTTTGCAATATTTAATTGTGTGGCCTTTCTTATTACACTTTCTGCACAATACCTTCGGACAATTCTGTACTGTATGCCCTTTAATGTCACAATATTCACATTTTTCGACGCTATTTGTCATTGTATTTGAGCATATATTTGGATTGTCTCCCGTTTCTTTGCATCTCCAGCATACTTCGTAATCTCCTATGTACGGGCATTGCCCTACATCATGTCCCATTTCTTGACAGTATTGGCAGTGATTGTTCCTGGTGAGTGACCTGGTTGACTGCAGAATTTACATATTAATTTTATTTTATTTGTAACATTCCTGCAATTATTGGAAAAGTGGTCCGCTCCTTTGCAATATACGCATGCTGCTGAACGGCAGAAGAGCGCTTCATGTTGGAAATCTCTGCATATTTGGCATGTCAGTACTTTCCGTGTTTGCTCTACTCCTCCTCCGTAGTCTTCATACACATTATTCACAATGCCTCTGTTTATGTCTTTCTTTTTCTTTATATCGCTGTCAATTTCTATTGCCACTCTCGAAATATTTTCTACGGTGCTTTCTTGACCTAATTCGTATTTAATTTCTGGTTTAAGTCCTTTTTTATATTTTCTTGCTGCTTCTACATCCAATTCCTCCTCGAATCTTTTAAGTTCTGCGTCCCCAGTTCCTTGTAGCCTTTTCAATTCCTTTATTTTTAATACTATTTTCCTTAGTCTGTTTGTATATTGTACTACCGTTTCTGTTTCTCCTTGAAATATTCTGCCCATTTTTGCGTACTGCTCATGGATGTCGTCGTCAATCGGATACTATTCTTACTCCGTTTATTAAATCATCTATGGTTTTTATTTCGTTGCTGCTTAGTGCTTCTTCTGCTTCTCCTCACATTCTTACTTTTAGGAGGTTCGTCAAGTTTCCTTCGTCTATTGGGTCTATGAGGCTTCTGACTTGTTTTAATTTTTTTATATAGTCCGTTGCTGTCATATTTTTCCCATCGTATTCTGGCACGTAGCTCGCGACATCCTTCAAATTTAATTTTATTGGTCTTACTCCCTCTGCTACTGGTGGGGTCATTGTTGTGCTGTTGTCCCTTCCTTGGTTTTGGTTTCCTTCGTTCTTCTCTAGTTCGTTTGTGACAGTCAGCTCTTCTTGATTATTGAGTTTATTACTTGCTATTTTGTTATTACTACCGCCAAAATTAATTTGAGTTAAGCTTTGGTTTGTCTTAGACTCAGAATTATTTTTGTTATTAATTTTGTCTTGTTTATTGTCGACAAACTCTTGTATTCCGTGAGCTTCCTCTCCGATTGGCTTATCAAAATCTATCAGACTATAATTTCCGTCCTGACTTGTGTTTGTCCAAGAATTTGTCGGGTAGATGTTGTACATAGTTGTTTTAAAATGTGGATCTTTCTCCGTTCCTACTACTAGGCTTTGTTCTGTGCAAAATCCTCCTATGTCCGAATACCGCTCTTCTTTTCCAAAGTCAAACGTTCTGTCTAAAATTGACTCATTTGTTTGAAACGCTGTTAAAGTTGTTAAATTCTCTTCCTGTTTAGCGCTTGTTTTTAAGGGTTCTTGTTGATCGACAAGGTTTGTTTGCGTATTTTCATCTGCGTATGTATTGAATTGTTCCGTAAATTTTCCTTCAGTTTTACTCTTTTTCGGTGCTAACACTTTTGGTACAGCTCCTGTATTTTTGATTGTTACTTCTTCTTTTGCCGCTTCTTGATGTTTTACGGGCGAGCGTTGTAGTTTTGAACTCTTCCTGAATGCGTGTATTTCGAGTGGGCTTGATAATAGGTTTTTCAAATTCGGATTTTGTTGGACTTGTTTTCTAGTAATTATTGCGTTCTCCGGAGTTTTATCGTCCGTGGTTGCTTTATTGCTCATTTGAAATTTTCACTGTTAGTCAATTAAATGAAAGAACTTACCTTTGAGTTCAGTTGCCAAGATGTAGACTTGAGGTCGTGCTTGGTATAAGAGAATGATTATAAAACGTTCGATACACGAATTATATTCACTGTAACTATGTAGTTTATTTAACTATATGTGAATATATATATATATATATATATCAAATTGAATTACAATATTATTCACGAATAGTGAGAATAAAACTTAGGTATTTGGATTTATAACAATAAACTGTTTTCACTGATATATCGTCTATTGTCGGACGACGCGTACGGAGCCCGTGTCTGTATACGAACTGCTTAATTGGGTACATGCAAGGCTTTTTAAAATCTTCGTTCGCAATGCAATTTTTGTAGTATTTACAAACTTAAAATTTCGGAAATTGTATACATAAAAAGTAGCGCTAGCGTAAGACGTCACGAATTGCTGATGTGCTGATTCGTCAGTGGCCTGCATTCGGCCAAATTGCTGATATGCTGATTCGTCAGTGGCCTGCATTCGGCCGTGTGTTGAAACTGTTCGGTGCGTGTAATGCATTCTTCTTGGGAGAGTTTGAATTTCAACGTTTATATTCTTTTTAGGTTTTGAATAAATTTATGTAATAAATCACACGACGTCACATTATTATCTCGATGGTACTTCCATGATTGGTCATCAAATATATCCAGAAAATTTGATGCATTTACAGATATTTAATATCGTCAAAAGACAAAACAACTTGTTAATTCCACCCTGGTGAAAAATCTCGAGATTACAGATGATCAAATTCTCAACTAACCATTTTTTTTTTTTTTTTGTTCTTTAAGCGTTTCAAACCATTCTTAATGAATTGATGGCTTTTTTTAAAAATTCGAACTTAGTAAATTTATTACAAATTTTGACTTAACAAAAATTAAGTCTAATTTTTTAAAATTTTCTAAGTTCGAATATTTCAGAAAAGTTATCAATTCACTAAGAAATTAAGAATGGTTTGAAACACGTAAAAAACAAAAAAAAAATGGTTAAATGAGATTTTGGCTGGGATCTTACTTAAGATCTCACGTGAGGTTTTTTCAATTGGGCAATCAGCAAAGCAGTATAAAGCAAAATACTTAATTCGAGCTTGAGTGCGTGCAGCGTATTTGTTTAGGATTTCCAACTTATGAGAATGCGAGGCGGACTCTGAAACGATGATCTGAACATTCTTTTTGCGGCGTAAACACACTTATTCATAAACACCTCAAACTTTATTTAAAAACCGCTTAACCTCTTAATCTATTACTGATATTTTGGAGTGACCGACTTATAAAAAAGAATCAGGTATGCGAAAATTAAAAAATTTACCAATGATTTTCAATAATAATTGTTTTGCTAAGAGGGAGTTTTTCTTAACAAAATAGCGCGATGATTAGATAGGTTTAATTAAAATCTTCAAAACTAGATGCTCATACATACGTGTCAACAACAGATCAAATAAAATATAGGTCAAATAAGTGAGACGTAGAGGCTAAAATAGTATATTGTGTACCAAGGGTGTAAAGTCGGCTTTTTCAGACCGAGTGTGGAGTTTGCAGTACGAGTCAAAAGCCCACAATGGCTTAATCTGTACGAAAAAATAAAAAAAATAAAAAGAGGAAAGCCAGGAGAGTTTGTTCAAAATCCAAGACTAATTACACTTCTGGCACTCTCGAAGCTGCACTCAAAGCTATTTCTGAAAGTACTTCTTTTCGAAAAGCTGCAAAGACCTTTTATGTGCCGCAAACAACAATTTTTAGGCATTTCAAGAATCCAGATATACCAAGTAAAAAGATCCCGAGTACTGTTTTAAGGGGATGTCGTCACAAAAAACACTGTTATTCTATTACATAGGACTTTTTGAATAAAGTTTGCAAATGAAAAACTGAGTCTGTAGCGCCATAGTGTTAAGTTTAATAAATCGTTTTACCGAAAGGAAATTTCGATCGGACTTTTTGTTTTTCTAAAATCTTGGAAATACGAACAGATATTTACGCGTTCTTCGTTGAACTTATGCGATTGCAGTGCCAACCTTAAAATCTAATTATATAAGAAACTTTTTAAATAAAGCTTGCAAATGAAAAACCGAGTCTGTAGTGCTGTAGTGTTAAGTATAATGAATCATTCTACTAAAAGAAAAATTCGATCAGACTTTCTATTTTTCTAAAAGTTTGGAAATACAAAATACCCCGTGGCGGATTTGTGAAGCTTTTGGGACGACGTTCCCTTAAGTGGAAAAGAAGAAAAAAATATTGTGGCAAGGATTAAATACAGAGCTGGGCGAGGCTTTCCTGTCGATAAAGAAGAATTGTTAGACACTGTGCAAACTTATGTTAAAATCTTAAAAAAGAAAACTGCGTTTAAGGATAATCGCTCATGCAGACATTGGTATAAATCTTTCTACAAACGACACCCAGATCTACGTGAACAAGTACCTCAACATCTGACTAAAGTTCGAGCAGGCATATTAAAAGCTGACCTGCGAGAATGATTTCAAGAGATCAAGTTGTATTTACAACAACAAAAAAATGATCTTCTCAATATCTCTCCTAGTCGCATATTTAATTGTGATAAAACCAATATCCAACTTTGTGCTAAAAGTGGTAAAGTTATAATTACCAGAGGACCCTGGTAGAAATTTTACACATCCGGCTGACCCAGTCGCTACGCGATGGCCAGTTCCATTCGCGTATTTTTCGTGGTGAAACTGTGCCAAACTGGTCATGTTTAATGATAATAAAATTTGACTGTCGCTATGACAGCTACATGAAAACTTCCAAATAACACTTATGATATTTATTATCATGTTTAATGATACTTTACATTATTTTACATCCTTCAAGGTTGTGATTGGTAACTTAAGTTAGTGAATAAGTAAATGAATGCCATGTAGTCTTATCAGTCGATGTTCAAATCCATTAATCTTATGCCATCTGCATTGTATTAAAGCTAGATACCTGAATTTTTGTACAGATACTTGTAAAATTATTTAGAAATAAATTACTTTAACAGTTTTTAACTGTCTCCGTTGGAATTTTCAGCATGATAAATTTTGGATTTGCCGTTTCAAATTGTATGTTAGAGTTGTTTCAGTGGATCTAATAACTCTAGCCAGTCGTATTTCTGGTTTTTAGTATGTTTATACAGGTAGAAATAATAAGTTTGCCTTGTTTTCCAATGCAATAATAAGAATTTTCACTTTCAAAAATCAGAAGAAATTCTAATTCCGATGTCTGGTTTACAAAATTTCTGGCTGCTATTATTCAGAAACTAATGTACGTAAAGATCTGATCTGTTGATGCACATTTCTTTTACAATAATTAATGTTGAATTCATCTGAAGTGATAAACTTTTAATTTCCATTCGAAGAACCATCTAAATACTTGGGTTCATCGCTGACATGTCCATTATATATATATATCAGAACGATATTAACTAGAGAATGCTCTAAAAAATTTAGGAGCAATAATATTGCACTTTTTTACAAAGCAAATTGCACACGAAAAGAAATGTATCACTAAAAATGACTATACTTTATTTGTAAAGAGTGACAAACTCGACTTATATTAAATTTTAGTATACACCCATTAAAAAATAATTAGATAGATATCCAGCTGGATAATCTACCTGGTTATGGATTGTGACAACATTCAGGTGGATTTTTCGGCTGAAAATCTAGCTCAAAATAGTCGTAAAAAATTTGGGGACAATCCGGTTAATAGACTTATGACTTAACCACTTACCCAACTTATTATTTATTAAGAAATCTCGTAATCAAGGGACGCGGCAGCATCCCGATTGCAAGCAAAAGTTTTATACACTGTATAATAAATAATTAGGAATCAAAAGTGAAAGAGTCAGCCCTTGTGGCTGACAAGGGCTGACTTTCACTTTTGATTCCTAATTATTTATTTGGTTATTTTATAACATGGAGAGCAAAAAACTTAATTGTTTTATACACTGTGCCGTCAGGAGCATTGCGACCAAATATACTTTAACAATGCTTTTTAACCTCTTAGCGTCTGACTTATTTGATCTACATTTTATTTGATCTGTTGTTGACGCGGATGTCTGAGCATGGAAATAAAGGTAATCGAGAAATTTGATCATTTTGTTTTAAATAGGTGTATGTTTGCTTTATCGGCAATGACCTTCGAACTAGGACACAAAGAAGATAATCGTGCTATCTCTAGTGCACGGCCCGTGAAAATGTATGAATCCTAACGCTGAACGCCTGTCAGGACGACTCAGGATCGAACTAGCGTAAATCCTTGCAGTAACACAGATTCGACGAATGAATTCAGCATACAGAGCGTAGGGGCACAGCAGTGTTCTGAATTAGGGAACGCCTTGGGACCCTCGTCTTACATGAATGAACTGGACAGGCCACCAGCCAATCACTCCAGAACATGCAGACCTGCGACATCAATCGTAAGAACGACAGCGTAATTGGTGGCTACTCTAAGCTTGACTTCAACTTCATCAAGCTCTCGCCGTTCAAGCTCGCCGACTTTGTTGGTTGCAAAGACTACTCCTCTAGATGGTTTTGCTCACACCAGAGTCTTCTCAACGGCAACTCGACTCGTTCCTCTTCTTCCATAACCTAATTCCATGCACTTAGTATGTAGACTAAGTCCTTATTCGTGCCTAATTCGCTTATACCTCCGAAATAAGTCGAGAACTATACCTAAAAGGTCTTCCTTTTTCATTACGGAAACTTTAATGTTGACTTGAGTAGCTGTACCTATATGTGATGACACCTCTATTATGTCAACCTCACATATCATGGGTGCAGCAGAGTTCACCGCAATTGTCGAGTGTCGGAACAATGACCGCTGGAGCCGTTTTGAAAGCTGGGTGGCAAATAAGGGACACTTAGCTATCGCGCTTAAGACGATTTTTCTTTTCGTCCAAGGTCGAGAAGAAAAAGGTAGACGGGAAACAGATGTGTCCCAAGAAAATTGCCTCAATCTCAAAATAGTATCTCCTTCCATCAACAAGTCTAAGCCTACTACGCTATGTTATTGCCCGCCAGAAATAAAATATTATTTTAACTTTAATAATTTTGCTTTACCATCCGTCCTGATCGAAGAAGCGATACATTTTTATATTTATGAAAGGATTGATCGTAAAGTATTTAATAAGATGTTTTTTGTAAATGTGCATATGATTAACTTTAAGTACATCGTAGACTGCAGGACGACCAAACGACAAGTAAGCATTAAAATTATAATTTTAATACAATCTTAATTTTTTATAACTACTAATTCAGATTCTAATGTTACGTGTGAGTAGGGTCGATGGTTTTGTTCTCCGTGGGGTGTTAAGCTCACGGTTGCTGCGAAAATACCGGGGTAATGAATGAAACTATTTATTAATCGTAATTCACAATGAACTGATTGTATGAAAGAGAGAACGCGTATTAAGGTATTCACACGTGACACTAACTTACATGCACTGACAAATATCATTTCTTACTCCAATATGAAAATCTCACTATAGATTTAAGATGAAAATATTCTTTGACTTTAAATGATTCTTCTATATAATTAAGAGGAATTTGCTCGATTTTTTTTATATTCATGATTTTACTCATTTCTTTGCACAAAATGATTCGGATTAGTTTTAGAACATTCGAATTATATGAAGGAGAATAATTTAAGATTCTTCTTGGAGTAATAAGAAATAATTGTTTTCATTGTGCTGATTTTTAACACTTGACATTTTTAAAACTTATTTCACTACATTCATCAGCCTATATTGATAAAAATACAGAAAAACTTTTATAAGCTATGATAATTATTTTAAGGATTACTTAACTTTTAAGATGAATGTAAGATACATGGTAAATCCTACACATTTAATTAAAATATTAAATCATAAAATTTTATTATGCCACAAAGCAATCTTTATTTTATTAAATAAAAAATATTCAATTTTATGGATGGTATAACTTTTTTCAAATTATTTTTGATACTTTTACCTCATTGTCTTTTGATGCTTCTCCTTTTATTTGTGTTTTTACGCTGTTGGAGCAAAATTTTCATTATTTGTTTGTCATATTTAAATTTGCAGTTTAAGAATGAAACTCGCATAGAATTTCGTAAGGAGCTAAATTACACATTGCAAGCTTCTTTGGACCATCTCCTGTTCATTTTCGTAAAACTCTTAAAAGCAAAAGATAATAGAATAAGTGCTTATAAAGTGCCTATAAAGTATTTAACCATTCGGATAAAAACTTTAAAACTCTGTTTTTGATCTACAAAATTCTTATTTTTTAAGATTTCATTATTTTAATTCATTCAAATTATTAAAAAAAATAATAATAAATAAATAAAAAGTTTAGAACAACTAAAATGTTGGTGTTATCACCAAGAAACTAACACTATTAAGGCACTTACACTAATTTTTCGCTTTTCCGAATTTTCTTGAAATCATTAGGAGACGATTCAAATTTTGTGCAGGAACCTAAGCAGAAAACTGTAGAGATCGATGCACATTATTTTTGTAAGAAATGTATTAAGCGGTATTCTAAGTCTAAATTTTTAAAATTTATGAAAATTAAAATACTCAACTAATACTAATCGTTTGATACACTATCTGAAAAGCAAACAATTAAAAAAAGAATTGAGACAATAAAGTTAAGGGTAAAAACGCTTACTTACCACAATATTGGTCTTGTGCAAGATCGTCTTAGATTAGCTAATCTAGTATCAACTGTGAATCAATATACACTTAGTTCTAATAAACAAACAAAAACTTACTAAATATTCATATACACGAAACATGATTTAAAGAAAAGGTTTAAAATTAAAGGTTTAATAACAGAACTAAAACCACAAAACACTTGTAGAATAGTTAAGCACCTGTCCTTCGTTCGTAGTCTGGAAATCGCGTTATTTCTTGATTTAGTGCATACGCTTCTCAAAGCTCCTAGAATCAAACCAGTAGTAATTACAGCAACTACGCTGATTTTATTGAGTTATCGTTCACGGTCTACTCTGTTTTGGTGCCGTCTTCTAGATCCATCTTCTTGTTTTTGAAAATCATTTTGACAGCACGTTGTTAAAGAATCTAAATTTGCGCGTAACTCGTTAAATCACATTTATTAAGTACGGAGATGAGACATGCGAGATACAAGTGTCATAATGCTTATGTATATAAAAATTCGGCTTGACATTATTCGTTCTTGAGTCTTGACATTTTCAGTTCCTTGCACGGCTCTGCTTTATTGTGCGATTTTGAAAAGTAAGCGATGTCTCTCGTATGCTATTTCATATATCTACCTTTATTGTGCGCGTGCGTTTTTCCTCATCCAGCTTGAACTTTTCTGTGAAGGTTCTTTTTTTCACTGATTATGCTCGGCATATCGAGCTAAAAGGCTGAAGTAAATTTACTCATTCTGCGATCACTGTCTAAGAAAGATCTTAATATTCTGAATTAATACATGGTCTGTGATGACGCACTCGTAGAAAATGAACACAGAAAGTAAGAAGGACACGAAAAAGGTACAAACTTCTAGAGGCTCTGATTCTGACAGCCCTCCTACAAGTAAGAAGCAGCATAAAGAGATAAAAATTAAAAAGGAAAGCGAAAGTCGAGAAAGAAGATTGAGTGGCAGAAAGACCGATAGCAAAATAACAACTATCGCGAAAAGCGGACAATCGCGCAAGCAAACTAGCAAGCCAGGCAAACGAGCAGCAACGAGCACGCCCCGCGCGCTTGTTTAGAATACACTGAGCATATTTTGACCCCGCAGCACAGCTACGAGCCTCGGAGTGGCGGCTTCGGCCGTGTTCGGTACTTTCCGGACACAGTTGAGGAAATCATGAAAGAGATAAAGAGCTCTAGCGCCGCGCGCATATAGAGCCAACAAGCGTGCGCGCAAGCAACAGACAACTATAGAAGCGATAAGCTTCCCTAGGTGGAAGGGTAGCTAGAAATCCTGAAAGTACGAAATCAATCGAAATATCTCTCTCTCTCTCTCTCTCTCTCTCTCTCTCTCTCTCTCTCTCTCT
>QLSS01000642.1:0-23227 GCA_024372645.1 Trichomalopsis sarcophagae | reverse complement strand
TCTCTCTCTCTCTCTCTCTCTCTCTCTCTCTCTCTCTCTCTCTCTCTCTTATATCATTGTTATTGTTGTTGTTTTGTAAAGTAAGTGTTAGATAATAATAGTCATAGTAATGGCTAGATTTTATCCCTTGTACAACGATTTTTGGAATTTAAACATTGCTTACTTCGATACGATTGAATTTGTTGCAATTTAAAATGCTTAAAACATTTGTATTTTTTCTACATTATTATTATAGTTTCATTTAATCAATTATAACTTACCGCTTTAAATACTTAATTCACTTACGAAAATTAAGTGCAATGGTCTGTGTTCAAATCTCTATCGAATTACAGTTTTTTGCTTTATAGACCTCTGCTTATAATTAGTTTCGGAAGAATAAGGCTCAACCTTAATGAATTTTTTTTATATACTTATAATCTAGCTCATATATTGAAGAAAAACTGAGATGAAAATCAGTACAAGTTCAGCAAAAATGACTATATTATATAGTAATAGGAGCTCCAGATGGACATGAGTGCTCAAGACTTGATCCAAGTCTGAAAAAGCCACCCCTCCCCTCTTATGGCACATCGTATTTTTTTGATAAGGGCATCAATAGACCCTTTTGTTGTGCATGAGAATGGAATTGGAAATTGAGTACTTTTTCATGCATATCATAAAGTTGTATACTTTTTATTTTTTCAGTAACTTAACATTTTTAATTTTTTCAAATTGTCAAAATATTCCTAAATTTTTTTAACAACTAATATTTTACCTCCCGCTGCAACGGAATGTAAGATTTTTACTTAATGCTGCTTAGAAAAACTCGATTCTCTATTAATTTTTTATAAATAAACTATTTTATTCCTTTTTCGACCGGAAGGCCTCACTACTAGAGCCTAAACAACGGTATAAAACTTTCAAAATTTTTCAAGAGTTTCAAAATTGAAAAAAAAACTAATTCGAATAATCTTGTGTAAAGAAATTAGTAGAATCATGAATATAAAAAGAATCAAGCCAATTTCCCTTAATTATAGAAGAATCATTTTAAGTAAGTCAAAGTATATTTTCATCTTGAATGTACAGTGAGATTATATCTTCTTAGAGTACGAAATAATTGTCGTCAGTGCAGGTAAGTAAGAATCTGCTGACTAGTAATTACAAAAATATGGATAGTTGTACTTTTTAAATTTATAATCTTAATGCTTATTTGCCGTCCCGTCATCTTATTGCTTCCTTCTTAAGAAAGCTTTGTAATAGTGATTTTTGGAATTTATGTAAATACATATTGGAAGTGTGTTCTGATACACTCAACGGTTAGGTGTTCTTGCGGAACGTTTGGAATCTAATGTCAACGTCGCATAGTTTTTGCCGGTACCGGCTCATTTAATCTCTGCTAATCCAAAATCGTTAAGAGGGTCATAAGCCGTCACAAACCATCAAAAGTCATGCAACGTTGTTATTCGGTTCAAAACTTTCCGCAAGAATACGTTATCGCCGAATGCGTGTGAATGTGTGTGTAGGTAAGGGTAAACATTTCGAAAATAAAAATTAGAAAGAGTAAAGATTAAAAATCCTAATTTATAAACTTTTACCTTCACCCACAAGTGTTTGTGTACGTATACGCCTGTATCTCAGCTTCTCTGAAATGGATTTTAAGCCACCAAGTCGCAGTTTCTTTGTTAGGCACGATCGCGGTACGGAAGTGCCTTGTAGTTTTATCATCGAAAAATGTGTGAGATGCAATATCTCACGCAATTTTTGACCGATCGGGCTGAAATTTTAGGAGGAGTCTCGCACAAACCTAAAAACTAATTATATTTTTAATCCCGATCCACAATCTGTTTAATTTTCGCGTTTTTTTTAATAAAAATGTTGGTGTTACACGTTTATCTCCAAAAGACTTTTATCAATTAGTCTAAAAATTTGTGCAAACTTCCCTCGTAATAGTAAGGTGCCAAATTTATTTTGGGCTTAATCCTGCATGTATGCGCAGAATGCGGTCACATTCAAAAATCGCTAAAAACGGTTTTTTGGATCTTACTCGAATTCAAAGCATTGTACAAAAAAAAAATGGTTGAATGGAATAGTTGTAGATCTTTAAAAGATACAACCTAGCACGATTCACCTTACTCCTAACGGAGCTCGGTTAAAATATATATTGCAATAGTGATATAATTCAGATTTTGTTAAGATCCTTTTTCCTAATGCTAATTCTTAATAAGTGTGAAAGTGAAAGTGAATGAAATATTGAAAGATTTAAGTGGATTAGAATAAGATAATTTTACAGCATGTTTAAAAATAGAAATTTAAACTACCTCTTTTTTTTATTCTACTTTCTTGTCCTTGTGCTCCTCACGTCTTCGCCTGCTGCTGTCAGTGACATACTCATCGCTCATAGACCTTGTCATTTTTGTATGCCTATTTTGTAGCGTCGTTCCCTTTACATTTAACTTTTCTATGGACTCACGCTCCTGGCTCATAGTTATCCAATCTATATAAAAAGTTTGATTAATGCCTTTATAGGAATATTTGTTTTCAAAAAATTGAATTAATTATATCAATTCATTGTATTTAAGCAGACTAATTGAAATCAATAACTATGAATAACAATCAATCACAAAACAGTTTCACATCTAGTCAATAGACCAGTTCTAAAGAATTCAATTTTTTCAATTTCAAATCTTGCAATTATAAAATAATTCAATACTGGTTTATCGCCATTACTTGAAACTTGGTATACTAGTCCTCAAAGGGTATTACATTAAATCTGCAAAGTTTGGTTATTTAGTACAAAACAGAAAATATACTTTACCTGAAAGCACTTGCGCGAAAACACGATTTTGTCAGCCATGCACACCTTCTGCTTTGTACTAAATCACCAAACTATACAGACTTCATAAAATACACATGGAGGAATAAAATACCAAGTTTCAAGTATTGGCGATGAACCAGTTTTAAAAGCTTCAGAATTTTTAAGATTTTAAATTGAATTTTGATAAATATGAAAGTAGGTTATTAATAAAATTTGTTACCACCAAATCCAAGAATTTTGACTACATAGGGCGCCCAGTCTGCTTCTGACAATCCTTGGATAGTATTCTTGAACTTTCTCGTAACTGGTGTTATATCACATTTTGGCCATGTAATTTCAACCATTTCTTCCTCACTGATTATTTGTTCTAAATCAGCATTTGTGAGTTTTCTCGTTAGCCAACATTTGTATGCTATGGCCAAGGCTCCATCTTCGTTGGAAAACTCCAGGAGGAGACATTCTTTGTTGTTAACACTTAGATTTTTCATCTTGTTATCATATTTGCATATCACAATAATTTTGTCTGTAAATTATAAAATAGCATGTGACTCAATAGCATGTGATTTGAGTAGCATGATGATTTTCTAGGTTATAACCTAGTCACTATAGTCAATTACATCATCACCATGTGCCGTTATTTTATGTTTAACAATACAAAGAATAAAGATATATATATATATACTTACGTTAAATTTTGAAAATAGATGCACGCCGGGAACGGGAAGAACGAAATACACGGTCCATCAATGATTAATAAGAGAATAAAAACACGTGAATAAAAGTCAAGTCTCATTTGGTAAATAGCGCGGGATTCAGGCACTCGGAAGGACGTCGTCATCAAGATGTACACGAGGCGACGAGGCTATACACAAGATAGTATACTAATATATATATATATACACACACACACACACACACACAAACACACGAGGAAAAAAATGGTTCGTAACAGTAACAAACCGCTTGGCAAAATACGCACCAACTATTTCTTTAGTTAACCAATAACTTGATAAATGTTACCAAAAAAGCAGGTAACTTACCAATTATTTTATTATATTTAACAAGTACTTGGTAAGGTTAACCAAAAAAATAGTTATAAACCACCTAAAAATAGGTGCGTATTTTGCTAAGCAGTTTGTTACTGTTACCAACCATTTTTTTCCGTGTATCGTTTTATTATTTGGAAAAATTGTTGATTAGTCGGACATTCGAACGTTTTTCCAACTGTTCATGCTACCGTCCAAAAGTTTAAATTCAAACGTTTAAAATCCATTCCGTGTTTTATTAGGGACACTTTCATAAAATTCTCGTTGCGTGTACTTACCAATTCATTCTGTGCCTTAAGGGTAGCCAGGTGTATCGGTTGAGACTGCAACTCATTCTCATTCTGTCTTCGAACGAGACGCCTTTCTCTATCAAGATTTTAGTCACTACATCGGCGTGGTGTTCTATATGAAGAGTACTTGCCAGAAAGTGTAAGGCTTTACTACCATCGCACTTATCTTTGACGCAAACATCAGCTCCGTATTGCATCAACAGTGGCACCACCGGCTTTGCTGGTGTTGGCTGCCTCGAGCAGCAGAGACTTGTCGTGGTCATGCTTTTTTATTGAACAACCGTAGGCAGGAGCGACTTGAGCCCACTTCTCGGTCAAATAGATACACTAAAGTTTTGCCTCGAATTCTTTTATCCCGTTTTTTTTACCGTTTACTAATATTCAACATACAATGTTGGTTTTGAAGTTTGTTAAGGGACCACTACACCTTTTTAGATATACTACCAATGTTAAATTACGCAACCATTCGCTCCCAACTTCTGGAAATACGAGGGCTTTTTAGGACTCTAAAAAAATTACAGGACCTAGTTGTCGGTACATTCCTATTTCTTCTTGTCCATGTAGTTGCGATTTTGACCGAATTCTAGCATCAAGAAAATTGGATTTTAAAAAAAGGGAGTAGGCGTTGGTAAGTATTAGGTGCACATAGAAAAAACAACTCTTGATCTAGATTGGAAATTCAGATACAAACTGGAACCATGTCTCAATTGATATTTTAATATTTTGAAAATTTGTATTCATAACACATTCTGGTAACAGTTGTTAAACATGTAACGAACGATCTTTCTCACAACCAAATCAGGCAGCATATTATAAAAAGCCTCACTGATAACATCTTCCTGTTCCAGCGTAGCGTGACAATGATGTTGCGCGCGTCTGAAGGCTCGCCGGATGTCATCGGCGTACTTGGGAAATACGCTCACATCGCACTTTCTGAACTCGGTCTCGAAGGTGGGATTCCTCGTGAGATCGGCAATCTGACCGTGGCTCCTTGTGAGGAGTTCGAATAAAGTACAGGTCTCCACGAACCATGTCAATTTCATTCGACCAAGTACTTCTTGATAATTCTTTCGTCCTTCGATTCGACAGGCTACAGGTAAACTTTTTTCAGCGCCAACGCCTTTATCATTAGCCTGACGCTTGGATTTTTCATTTCGCAATCGGCTTCGATGAGAGCGATTGGTGTGATTCCATCGCAGTCCTCGACAAGAACATCCACACCGGCATTCACAAGAAGCTCGATGGCCTCCTCTAGAAGCTGGTCTGTATGCTTCTTATATCTGGAGGTGGCGTGTAATGCTGTGCGCCCAGAAGTTGTTCTTTGATCAATGTTTGCACCACGCTCGAGCAAAGCTTGGAGTAGTGATTGGGAATCCATCTAGCTGCGAGGTATAGCCAAAATTCCCCATCTTTCCTTAGCGAATTAACGTCGGCGCCGTAATCCAAAAAGAGTTCTGCCTGTAATAAACGAAAGGCACAGAGAATTTAATCGACCTTGGCATATACAAGAGTTTTTCGTGGAAATTCTAGTTCAATTCAGTATTGAATACAATCTTACTATCGTACCAATTCTTTATTTCCCTGAATGACAGCCAGGTGTATTTATTGGGACTGAATCTCATTGTCTCTATCGTCAAGCAAGTATTCTCTGCCAAAAAGTGCAACACGTTCTAATCTTGACTGTCTTTAGCAAAAACATCGGCCCCGTGTCTAATCAGCAACGGTAGCTGTCTGTTGACTTTGTCCTTGTTAGCTGCTTCGAGCAATGGTGTCACGCCGCAATCGTCTTCGATATTGACTTTGGCGTCTTTTTCAAGCAACATTTCGGTCATGCGAACTCGGCTTTTTATTGCCGCGATGTGCAGAACGGTTCGTCCCTGCTCGTCCGTAGCTTCCAAGTCAGCACCATGGTCCACTACCAGACGGATTAATCTCTCGTTCTCTGGGGAGGATTCCATCCGAAGAAGCACGTGAAGAATGGTCGAGTTCTTATCGAGATTCTTGATACCTGCGCCATAGAAGAGGACTAACCCGAATGGTTCTTGCAATCCGCTAAGCTCGTTGACATCGGCACCCAAGCTAATGAGCATTTCGGCTGACTTGTAGTAATAACCCAAGACTGCGATCCACAGAAGTCAGAGTTTTTCAACCTCTCTTGCCGAACAATTCAACAACTTAAGGGCAAACCTAATATGGTAAGTTTATAGTTTTTATTAATTTCCTCATTAGACTTGATCGAGTGCCGCTGAGATAGACTTGTATGTAACTTCTTGTTTTTGTTTTTGCCACAGATTCAGGAGCTCCTCGCCAACGGTGCCAACGTCAATTCAAGGACATGGTCAGAGGGAGCTTATCCGCTTCACCTTGCCTGCACGAATTACGGTATAGAAGATACATCCATCAGCTGATCACCCACGGCGCTGACGTGAACGCCAGGACTAAATCGGCCGAGGCGAGACGGCATTGCACCACGCCTGCCGACACATGGCGGAGGAAAGCATCGAAGCGCTCCTGAGCTACGGAGCCGATCCACTGCTGAGGGACGATAGCGGACACACCGCCTTTCAGCTATTAACCGATGTAGATTTCAGAAAACCGGCTGAAGTGATGGTCACATATATGACCGCGATCGAGCTCATAGAGCTGCAATAACTCGACGATACGGACTTGGAGTTAATCTCGCAGACACCGCAATCGCTCGAGTACAGGAATCAATGCGCGGCCGAAATTATGAAGATGAAGAGCTTACCGCTCTACAACGACTTCACGCTGTTCCACGTTTTTTTTCTTTCTGAGTAAGGAAAAACTGTCGAAGTTTCAGAGGGAAGTAGAATTCCTGCGCTCGTTCGAACAACTCTGGCTAAGCGAGATTTCCCTTGCTTCCAATCTTTGATTAGGTCCAAAAAAAAGTGGAGAGTCTTTTCATAAACGTCGTCAACTTCCGACTCGCAAACATTTTGAAAACGGTCTGTGTTATTGGGGTTACTGTGACAGTCGGATGTAGATATATTTTTGTACAAATTAAAATAATGTATCATAGTTAAAACTGATTTTGATAATAAAAGAATAATTTATATAACCTACTATATACTGTGACGGACGAGCGCTAGGCTCTCCGGTGGCATCTCCGATAGCTGCGGCTGACGATGCTCAGAACGCATCGTCAGCAGAGAACGCCGCTGCCTGGAGTTCGAGCGGCAGAAGATGCAGCATATGCATCTTTGCACGCGCGACCGCTCGCAGCCGACGAGTCGCGTCGACGGCAGAGCAGGCAGATCACCGGCGATTACGAACGAGAGCAGAGCTCTCCTAATCACCCAATAAACTCTGGTTCTGAACTCCAAGCTTTCGTCACTTGTGCTCCCAGAGCACCTTCCCTGCATCCCCTAACGTCCGTGACATCTGGCATCCCTCGCGGGTCTGGCGCAGCAACATCTGACCTTCGCAGAAGTTTTGGCCAGCAAGATTTTCCGAAAATATTTTTTTTTTTTGTTGTTCAAACAAAATTTTCGGCATTTATTAGGAGCCCGGCACGTCAAGCTTCAGCCAGTGCAACACCGGGACTCCAAGACTTCTTGGGAAATCTAGTGCATTATTTAAGCACGTGTGGTCGCCGAGGCTCGGGAGAACACCCGAGCTCAAAAATAAGAAATCTCAGCAAGGCCGTCAGGATCTCAGCGGCCGAAATATCGACTGAGCCGATGGAGAGCCGCCAATATTAGTCGGCGTCATCTATGAAGGACCAAGCTAATTTTGAAGTCGATAAAATTCTGGAGTATCGCGAATTCGCCTCTTCGAAGTCAGCGTATCCAACTTCAATCCGATTCACGCCCAAAAATTCAGAGGTCCGGCCAGTTGTCGATTTCCGCACGATCAACTGAGCGGCGGAAATTTTATCCAGCAAAACTCGCTAGTTTTGCAAACTTTCCTCAAAGCCGACCTTCGGCCCATAAAGTTCCAGCCGTCGGTGCGGACCAGCCGCCGACACGCACGAGTCGTCCATCAGCGGCCAGTCACCATGCGTGCAGCGTTCTACCTCTTCGCAGCGTACCTGTAAGTCTTCTTCAGCCGTCGGCGCGGACCAGCCGCCGACACGCACGAGTCGTCCATCAGCGGCCAGTCACCATACGTGCAGCGTTCTACCTCTTCGCAACGTACCTGTAAGTCTTTCTCGTTTTTTTTTTAATAGAGTGGCTTGGCTTTTCGGGAGTGTCCGTATCCTACTTCTGGCCGATAGTGCCAAATTTTTCGCGCGTTTTCGTTAAGCTTGAATTTAGGCAGTGCGCGTCGGTTAATAAGCTATGGCCCCACCTGGGCTATTCGGTTTATCGGTTCCAACGCTCTCTCGATGAGCGAGGAAAAAGGACAAAGTCCGTCCCGCTAGCGATCCCGACGAGCATAATCGGAAACAGACCGAAATCGCGCATGGCATGTTCGGCTTAGCCGTAGACCTGACTCCGCGTGCGCGAAGAAGGGCCGGGAGAACGCTCCTCGGAGGGGAATCATCGGACGATTCGGAAACCGACAACCGGGTCAAACGTATGACTAGCACGTGGCCCGAGGTGCAAAGCGAATTATTGCGCGGTAAAGCGACAACGCCGCGCCCGCAGCAGATCGCAAAATTCACCGAGGAAGAGAGCCACGACCGGAGCCGTGTACACATGCCCAGTCCGGCAATGTCGGTGAACGAAGCGCGCTCGCTATCGGAATCTGAAAAAAAGTAGAGATCCTAGCTAGATATGCAGAAGCTGGAGGATAGACTGATCGGTCTCACGCTGTGCATTTGATCTTCCTGGCGATCCGACGGCGGTACCATTCTCTGTAAAAGCGCGCGACAAAATCACAAGCAAATGCCACGCGGGCATTCTCAATTTGCACGAAATTAAAAATACAGCGTGGCAAGGTACAACCAACGAGAGGTTCAGACACTGCGGACCGTATGAACACGGTCAACGCCTGCCGCCCAAGTCTGAGGTCCCGCAGGTGCTAAACCCATTCGCCCTCGCCTCCCCAATTGGCGCACGAGCCCGAACACCGCGCACGCGTAGCCCGCCTCAGGCGCTAGCTCAATACGGATGGCCGGGCAACCCGCGTAGCCCGCAAGGAAAATCGTACGCTCCAGCGAAAGGGGGACTCGCGAAGCGGCAGTGACTCGGATTACCCACAAAAAGATGCTCGTGTCGTACACGCCGAGCGCATCACCGTAGGGGAAGATGAGTCCAACCGCCGGGCGTCGCCCACGGTAAGACAGCTTTGCGAGCGATACGAACAGCTGGGCTCGCGTAACGGTATCTCGATTGGCAGCTCAGCGAGCAGCGGGTGCAGGAGCAGTCGCTGCGAGCAGCGAATCGAGGACATATTTAAGCGTATTGAGGGAATGCAAGCGAGCATGCTAGCGCAAATAGAAACTCTAAAAGAACCGCGCCAAATCCCGACCGAGACGAAGGCCGCAAGCTCGCAGCAGAAAGGCATTCGATCTGCGCGAGACCGCAAGTTCCAGTCGCGAGCACAGGCGTACCGGCGAACCGGTGAACCCGGCGTCGAATTTCGGGCTCCGCCAGGAAGCACCTCGACGTGAACATAGGCGCTCGTTGGAACTAGTTTGGCCGATTTCGGACTCGGGTAGCGACACAGATTCTGACTCCGAGAGTGAGTCGGGCGCTATATTCGACTAAGAATTTAATACGGATCGCGGTTTTAACGAATATGGGCATGGCATTAGCTTCGATCGCTCAGCGCCAGCGCGTCACCTATACGAGCAAAGCCCGGTCGCGACGAAATCGAAGAAACTCTCAAAATCCGCGGATAACTACGGAAACGAGTTCGAGGCTCGTAAGCGGGGGCACCCGCATCGATCCGACGGATGCGCTTGTTTGACGCTCAGGGCCCCTGCAACGCGGTTTTCCCATGTACGGAAACACTGCAGGGGGGGCGGACGGATTCGGCAACCCCGATAGCTTGCCGTTCCACCAGGCCGCGAATGCGATCTCGGAATTCGACGGCGATCCCAACAATCTTAGCCTTCTCCGCAGAGGTGTGCGGGAGGTAATGATGTCACACGGCCCGGCCTATGAGAGATATTTGCTGCTCTACATAGCCAATAAATTAAATGGCAAAGCCACGGAGAATTACCGCGCGCGCATCGCGAATTACACCTCCGTAGAAAAATTATTGCACGATATTACGCTGCACTATGCAAATATCGGCATAGCCGATCAGATCTACACGCAGATGCTATCCATCAAGCAAGGACCGAACGAGTCCGTAGGCGAGTACGGCCTGCGTGTAGAAAAACTGTTCAACCGACTTTATGACTATCGTGGAGTCGGCCCCCGATTTGTCCAATTCGGATAGGCGGACTAGGAGACGCCAGGCAAGAGTCGACGTGCTAGACCAATTTTTGTTTGGTTTAAAAGCCTATTGAATTCGCTGCTATTGAATTCGAGGGGAAGCAGAGTGGCCGAGATGCCGGCAACGCTCCGTTACTGGCTAAACCCGCTGCTCAGGTGCGCAAAATCACCGCAGTTCCGTTCAGGATTCCGATCAGATCGAAAATCTGCGGGCGCATTGCATCTACTGCAACCAGCATGGGCACTCGGTCGATGCTTGCATCGTGTTGGTTTAACACGCGTTTGAGCGAGCGATCTCCAACCCCTACCAGAAGAAGAACGGCAACAACAAAAATGCTAGTTCGAACAATAATAAAAACACCGGTTCGAACAATAAAAATGCCAACGCTGGTTCTAATAATAATAAGAGCGCCAACAACGCTAAGGGCGAAAATAAGGACGACAACTGGAACAACTATGGCAATGGCAACGGTAACAAGTCCAACCAGAAGAAAAATAGCAACTGGAATAATAAGAACCGTCGCGATAGCTCGTCTGAGAGTAAGAACCGAGACTCAGATCGCGACAGTAAGAACAATTCCGGTAATTTAAACTAGACGCACGTTCGTCGCAATCCTCAAGCGGCGAGCGTCTAGACGATGAGCGAAATGAGGAGCAATGCTCGCTTACGGCTAAAATAAAATTTCTCAGACAACCTCCAATCGTGTCCGTAAATTGCCCGCGATTGAGAGAACGCACGGGTAAATTTTTCGCTGATTCCGGTGCAGATATCTCTGTCGTGAAAGTCGGGGAGCTAGCCCCCGGCTACCCGTAAGACTCACAGAAAATCATCAAAGTGCAAGGTGTGACCAACGGTACTGCGTACACGCTCGGCCAGGCGGTAGTGCAGCTGCAAGGGTTGCTTTACAGGATCCATGTAGTATCCAATGATTTTCCGATAGAAAATAGCGGAATCATTGGATGGGACTTGATCGATGCACACATGGGTTGTATCGATTCTGCTAATAAATGTCTAAAACTGGGCGACATTAAACTACCGTTTGAATCCTCCGAGCTGGTCACAATTCCTGCACGAGTTAAGATGGTTATAGGCGCGCGAGTACGGAACGACGACGTGAGTGTCGGGTGGGTTCCTTTCCAGAACCTTCACCCCGACTTGCTTTTTGGCAAATTCACGGGCGAGAGTATCAACGGCCGCGTTTACGCTGAGTGCATTAACATCAGCGATACGGAGGTTACGATTACTACCCCTACGGTAGAGTTAGACGGTAGGAGGTGGAAACCGCCATTGCTAACTCACCTCCCGCCGATGAGGACGGCGATGCTGACAGCGATGCGAGCTCTTTCGCCAAAATAAGACGAGTCATGAACTCGGAGAAGCACGTCGAAAAATATCTAGAGATCCGCCGATTAAATGAAAAGCTGCAGGCCGATAGCGAAGCCAGACGCTCTCGAGTCGATGAGATTATGCGGTTGGCCAATCTCGAAGGGTGCAACTAAGAGGAGCGAGCGTATTTAGTATACCTGATCTCGGCGGATGGATTTATATCAACCAAGATACAGGAGGCGTTGATAGAACGACGCTATCTAAACCCGAACGACTTGACTAAAGAGCATTACAAGCTCGGCGAAGTTAATGTAACAACATTCAGAGACGTCAAGCTAGTCATAGTGTATATAAAAACATTTTTCGAGAATCGGCCATTACGAGCAGATCTCCGCAAATGTCTAAAAACACTCAGAAGTTCTAAAAGAGGGCATACGCAGCTTCGCGATAATTCGCGATCTGGCAATGCTTACGCACGATCGTAACCGATCAGGGCACGCATTTCCAAAACCGTGTGCTCGAGGAACTCGCGAAGATTTTCGGCATATCGAAGTTTTGTACCACGGCCTATCATCCGCAGGCGAACGGCTCGATCGAGCGTATGCATCATACGCTCACGGAGTATTTGAGGAAGTACGTGAAGAAAATTGACAGATGGGACGAATGGACGGCCGTCTGTCAACACGCGTACAATTGTACTGAACATGAGAGTACGCGTTATTCACCGCACGAGCTTTTGTTCGGTATTAAGCCCAGAACTCCGTCGAGCTTTTCCCAAAATAACGGCGACGTAACATATAACGATTACATCGCTGACATGACGAATAATTGAACGGCTTTGCAAAATGCAGCCGCAATGAACTTGGTACAATCCAAGTACCGTTCTAAGCATTATTATGACCGGAAACTAAATTCAAAACATTTTCAAGAAGGCGAAATCGTCTTTCTATTGAAAGCACCGAAGGTGGGAAAATTCGCCAAGGAATACCGCGGCCCCTTCGAGATAATCGCGATCAATCGCAAAACAAATAACGTTACCTTGCGGAACGACGAGGTGACAAGAACGGTCCATTTATATAAAATTGAACGGCCCAGCGGGCTCGCTAGAGAAGCCGCGACTTCTGAAACGGATCCCGTGGAGTAAGACGTTTTTCTTTTACTGTTTTTTTGCGCGGCCCCGGACGGCTTTGCGCTGGCAGTGGTCCGGGAAGCAGTGAGCTCTTGCTCTCGGGCGTTCAGGACCGGTTCATACACCAGCTAAAGGAGAATCTGGGGTTGATTACGGAAAAGATTGCGCCGTTGGCGACATCCAGCACCAACTGGAAGTTGATCGAGAAGGTCGATTTACGCCCGTATTTTCGGACAGGTTCCGAGTTGGTGGTCCGAATATTTCGGTATTATTCGCGAACGGGTACCTAGTGTATCACGTAGCGATCCCCTTAATCGACATGGAGAAATTTGTCCTATTTAAGGCGTCGCCCGTGTCCGCTGTTCAAAATATTCTAAATATTTCTGATATGGCCGCTTACATATGGCCTGCTCATACGTACTTCGCAGTGAGTACATCTAACCGAACATATGTCCCGATCCCAACGCAGGAGGTGCCAAACCTGCGGGAGTTATTTAGCACGTTAATCGCGGTCGACCCAGAACCGGTGCGCGATGTGCGCGAAAACGTAGCATGCGAGGTAAGAATCGCGACCGGTCGGGCTATAGAGGACCCGGGCGTATGTGACGTAAAAATTAAGCACTTGAGGGACACTTTTTGGTTGAGGCTGCATAAAGCCAACACTTGGGTGTACGCGGCAAGGCAGGCAGAGGATATCTTTATCCAATGCACTCGCGCCGAGCAAATCACGTCGCAAATTTCGGGCACAGGTATACTCGAGTTACGTGACGGCTGCTTGGCCCACACAGCCACCGCTCGCCTCTCCGCGTCGCACACTTTTACCCAAAAAGTGAACGCATTATCTTTCGGCTCGTTGCAGTTCAACATGTCGCAGTTGATCGCGCGCATGAACGAATCCGCACACGCGAAGACGGACTTGCAACAAGCCATTGAAAACCGAAAGTGCCCACGGATCCGAAATGGAAAATTTGAAGGCCGGGACAAGCTTACGCGATGTTGCAGCCGAAGCTCGCGAAATCGCGCATAAGAAAGCTACAGCTTTCGAGTTGCGAAATCTCAGCGACTACGAATGGTCGATCGGCTACTCGTCTTGGACCTTGATAGGCATCGTCATCGTCGCCTTAGTCCTGACTTGGTGCTTCTTGCGGTATCGGGCGGGTAAACCCATGCGCGATCTTATTAGCCACTAGAAAGCGATGATGCAATTGGAAATGACGCGCCAGTTCCGCCGTAGAACGGATGAAACAACGGTCTAGCCCCGCTCCCCGTACGCGCACCATAGCCACACAGCCAAGCAGTGCTGTAGCTTCGCGCCTACACGCCCTGCTATCTTATTGGTTACCTTTTAGTTTTGTACCTCTTAATTTATGCCGTAGCTATAACCAAGCCACTCTATAACGAAAGAGACGCGTGGACTACGGCGCATATAGAATATACATATTTTATACTTTCATATCTAATACATACATATATATTTTTGAATACTTGCACTAGTGTGCATTGCTTATTTTATCTTTATATGCTTGTTTATTGTCTTAATTTCAGCCAATATTGTTTAGAATTAAGTTAAGGGTACAGCGGCAAGCCCGCCTTAGAACGTAAGAAGCGTTTTGGCAAAAAAGCACGCTGCGTCGTGCAGCTCCATATCGCCTAAGCGCATGGCAATGCCATAAGGTAAGCCGGCTATGTATGCGACGAAGGACCAGGTTTTCGCCAGGCCCAAGCGACAGTACTTGGCTGTAGCAAGGCTTTAATTATTCAATTTTTTTACTGCTTATAATTACTATTCGAATTATTATGCTGTTTAACCATATTTTGTAATAGCGCTGATCACGCTTTATCAATTTCTTTCTCATACATATATGTACGAGCGCTCCTTGTGACGCTCTTTCTTTATACTTATTTTGCTTTATCAAACTAGGATAAGGAAAACTTTGTATTTGAAGGCTCTGCCTCCTAATTGTGTAAGACAGCAGCGGCTGTCATGAACAACACCCGCGGTTCACACATACACACATACACTTCATAGCCTTTTTTAGTTCTGACCTTCACGGAATCAGTGGGGTTTTGGTTAAGAATCCAATGCGCAGGGACAATGCATTTTCTTTCTTATACTTTGTGCATAATTCAATTCCTGCATTATGCACTGGCATCCAGGGACAATTCTTTTCTTTTTTTTAACTCTTTTAAGAGGAATAATAAGAAAGAAGAATTTTTAAGTTCACACGAGCGCGGAGCGCACTTGCGCGCACACCGACGCTCACGATACACAACACACTAACATACAAGCACTCTACGCACGACTTCGCAGGGCGACCCTGTTTTTTTTTTTTTTTTGGGCGCCGAGGGCGGACGCCCGCGCGGCCTCGGACGTGTCTCGGACGAGCGCTAGGCTCTCCGGTGGCATCTCCGATGGCTACAGCTGACGATGCTCAGAACGCATCGTCAGCAGGGAACGCCGCTGCCTGGAGATATGCATCTTTGCACGCGCGACCGCTCGCGCCGACGAGTCGCGTCGACGGCAGAGCAGGCAGATCACCGGCGAACACGAACGAGAGCAGAGCTCTCCTAATCACCCAATAAACTCTGGTTCTGAACTCCAAGCTTTCGTCACTTGTGCTCCCAGAGAACCTTCCCTACATCCCCTCACGTCCGTGACAATACGATTTTATTTTAATTCATACATACGTTACATATATTATCTGCAGCAAACCAAGTGGCAATTCAGCGATACCGCAGCGCCAAGAAGCCAATGTTAATTTCCATAGGGTGGTGAGTTTTCAAAGCTGAGATCGACCCGATTTTAGTCTTTTTAGTGTGCATTATTATCTATATATATATATTAAAATCGGGTGTTGCTCAGCTTCGAAAACTCGCCACTTTATGGAAATCAGCCCTAGTGCAAATAATTGGGTGTGCCATTATTAAAAATATTTTATGTTCGATTTCGACGGCAACACAAATGTTCATTATTTCGTTTGTTTCTACACAAATTTCTTTATCTATTTGTACAAATTCTTTTATAATGTTCAAATATTTGTGAGACTTTGTTTGTATAACTTCGCAAATTGTTAATTCTTGCCTGCTGTTTTTATCTACAATAAAATGTACAAGTTTTACAAATGTTTTATTCGCGAGTTGTGCGTAGTAGTTGCATGACCTTTTATTTTGCTTTTGACAAGTCATAAATAAGCATCCATTAGAAACAAGCATATTAAAAAGTCTTCCTTTATTAGATAAATGATATTGATTAATTAGGTACTCAAACTTTTATATTTTCCAAAATATGTGATAGATGATATTTTAAAGCTTCTTTTTGATGTTTTATTTCTAATACTTTCACAGTATTCTAATACAGTTCCAGAACATTTAGGATATATTGTGCTTTCTAATACTTTTATTGCTCGTTAAATATTGCTATATCGTGTTATTTGTAAAATTACTCCTTTCGCACAATGAATAGATTGCAGTAATTCATGATTTGCCGACTCAAAGAGATAGGTTGAATGTGCATATAACGGACCCCAATTGTACACGCTATAAGTTGATAAACATTATAGGTAAGGCCTTTTAATGAACATATATCTTCCACTTCCGATACAATTTTACATAATAACGTATTTGCAGTATTTAACTCTGCAAAGGTAATTTTTTTCTGTAAACAGATATATAAGCTGTTGCAACGCCAGTACCCTAAGCGGGCCTTGGGCGCAGTCGTTCAGATCGGACGGGTGGGTGTGCCTATCACCACTACACAGCGCGTCCTCAGGTTGCGGATAGAGGAACGGTCCCTGAGAAGGAGGTTAGCTGCGAATAAATCGAATAAGCAGCCGCGGACAGCCGATAGGCCCGGGCGTGGGTGTGATGAGCCCACACTGGCGAACGCATTCATCTAGAAACACTACGCAAACACCACCACAACAACGAACACTCAACAATATTTCCAATTTTCACTTTCTCTTTCTACTTCACTATGTCTATATTCTATCTCTTATAGCACACATTACAAAAATCCTGCTGTCGTGGAGGATGCGGGAGCGATGACAACTGCCCCGAAAGGAAATGTGTAGAATGATTCGCCACCTGGTCTTACGCGGTAACGAAGCCAGCGAAGGCGCGCTGCCTTGCAGGGGGGCGATAGGATACGAGAATGATTCCGTAGTGTGTCCGACGATGAGTTGACTCCGTCCTCATCAAAGTCGGAAAGCTCTCATACTTAGTTCTAGAGAGGTATGGGGGTTATCACCTCTAGAACGGTTGACTCACCTGCGATCGGAACAGGATCCAAAACGCACGGGTTTAACTTACTATCATGGCTCAAAAAAAACAAAACCAAACCAAAACCAATAGGGACTTAAAGGTGGGAACGTGGAATGTGCGCAATTTATACAGAGCAAGCGCGTACCAGGAAATCTTAAAAGAAGCTCGCGAGCGCGAATTAGATTTAGTAGCAATACAAGAAACTCGGTGGCAAGATAGCGGGATTTTAGCAAAAGATAACTTCACCTTTATATTCGGGGGCGCGAGCGAATACTCCTTAGGTACCGGATTTCTCGTTAGCAAAAGAATTATATACGCTGTTAAAAGTTTCAGATTCGTGAACAACAGACTCTCGTATATCATCATCGAAGGAGCGTGGTACAATTACGTGGTTATTAACGTACATTGTCCTACGGAGGACAAAGAGGAAGAGGTAAAGGATCTTTATTACGAAGCTTTAGAACAATTAATCGACCAATTCGCGTCTTACGACACCAAAATAGTAGTGGGGGATTTCAACGCTAAAATAGGGAAAGAGGAAATGTTTAGGCCCACTATAGGCAAGGAAAGTCTGCACGAAACCAGCAACGATAACGGTATTAGAGTTTTTGCATTTTTGCTGAACTCCATATGGAAGAACCGACCTACAAAGAAGTAGAAGCCGCGATCAAAAAACTAAAAAACAATAAGGCCGCGGGAAACGATTCTATACTATTCTGAACTACTTAAATATGGGGGCACCGCGCTTACATTCAGAATTTTTGATACCGGAAAACTGGAAAGAATCCATCATCATACCGATTTTCAAAAAGGGAGATAAGACAGATTGCAATAACTACCGGGGAATCTCACTTTTAGCTACCTGCTACAAAGTTCTATCAAACGTAATACAGGCCAGACTCACGCCCTTCGCGGAAGATATAATAGGAGAATATCAGTGTTGATTCCGGCATAACAGGTCGACGAGCTATCAAATGTTTACTATAAGACAGTTGTTAGAGAAAAAATGGGAACATTGCGAAACAATACACCAACTATTTATAGACTTTAAAAAAGCGTACGACTCTATCAAACGAAGCAAAATGTATCAAATCCTTGTGCTCCTCGGAGTACCAAAAAAAACTCGTGAAATTAATTCAAATATGCCTGAACGGAAGCACGGGAAAGGTCCGAGTAGGCGGTAACGTATCCGAATCATTTATGATACTCGACGGTTTGAAACAAGGTGACGGTCTTTCAACAGTACTCTTTAACTTAACTCTAGAGTATGTTGTTAGAAAAATGCAGACTAGCGGGCTAGATGCAACCCTTAACGGAAAAACACAAATTCTGGGATATGCGGATGACTTGGACATACTAGGGGATAACGGTGCAGCGGTAGCGAGAAATGAGGAAATTCTCATAAATGCGGCTGAGGACACGGGGCTAGAGGTGAGCGAATCGAAAACGAAATATATGATCATGAACAAACTGGGCATTTGCGAAGGTGAGGATGATCTTAGAGTCGGAAATAATACTTTCGAAAAGGTTAGCGAATTCAGATATTTAGGCACAACCATAAATGATCGAAACGAAATTAAAGCCGAGATTAACAAGAGACTTCATTCGGGTAATGCCTGCTTCTACGCCGTGAATAGATTACTAAAATCAAAACTGCTGTCTAGAAATGTAAAAGTAAGGATATATAGGACTATAATAATGCCGGTAATTTTGTACGGGTGCGAAACCTAGGCGCTAACTAAAGCGGAAGAAAACCGTTTTAGGTTGCTCGAAAATAAGGTTCTGCGGAAAATATACGGGCCAAAGAAAGATGAAAAAAACGGGGAGTGGAGGAAACTGCACAATGACGAGTTACACAATTTATACTCGTCACCGAATATAAACAGAATAATTAAATCGCGTAGACTGAGATGGGCAGGGCACGTGGCAAGAATGGGAGACGATCGCACGGCAGCGCGTATAATGAAAGGAAAGCCAAGCACACTGCGACCTCTAGGTAGACCTAGGCGCAGGTGGGGGGACAACGTAAAAATGGACTTAACTGAAATCGGGAGGGAGGGTGCGCAATGGATGGGGTTGGCACAAAATAGAGATACGTGGAAGGCTTGCATAGATGAGGCGATGAACTTTCAAGTTTGAAATGCCACTTAAAAAAAAAAAAAAAAAAAAAACAGATATATAAGGACTCAAATAATCATGACCAATTTTGTAGCAAGACTTTATGTTGCGTAACTGTGCATCATAAGGGTATGCAGTAATACAATAACCAATTCTCATATTCTTTGGCTTTCCAAAATCCTCTATCTTTAAAAGACCTTGATAGATAACCTATCTGAGTGGGTGATCTAATTTTAATAACTAATTCGTCGATGTAATCAATATCTGCTCTTGTTAAATATCTTTCTGTGATCTCTATAAACTGCTTAACTACGCCAGAAACGTAACAGTGCATGTAGTCCGGTGTAAAACCCTCAATAATATCAAAATTAGACAAGTTTAAAAGAGGAGATACCGTTTTTACTCCGAAAATATGACGATTTTGCCTCTAGAGCTTGAGTGGCATGAATAATTGTTTCAGCGTGAGTTCTATTTTTTGAGAACGGGATATGAAATGGGTAACGCATACTTCCTGAGAAATATTCACCTTCTTCTAAACACCAATCACATCCGTAATGCGCATTAAATTGCATCGTACCATTCATTGGTGCACGAGTCATGGTATCTTCACAAGATAATAGTGAATAAATTTTTATGCGGTGTTCTACATTTTTTATCGTACATAAGACACCTATTGTAGAAAGAGTATTCATTAGTTTTGGGAAGACATCCAAAAAAATTGTCATTTCTGGTTTATTTCTTCCAAACCACAAACCAACCGTGATCGCACTATTTAATCATTCTTGTTGAGGTATTTCATTTAATATTATATAGATAGGCCATATTGATAATGATGAAGATTTAAAAACTGGTGCGCCATCAGTATTAAAAATCACTGTTGCGTAAGCATATCGATCATCAGCACTTAGATTTTTAACAAATTGTCTGTATAATTTTCCATCATAAATATCTTCAATACAGTCTTTCTGATGTCTTCTTTCATTTACTACATGAAAATAATAATTTTCATGCGTGTCTCTAAATATTCGCGTATTGCTTCTGAAGGGGCTATAATTGCAAAATAGCATGGATTTGACGGATGTGACAGGTCGACTTCTGTATTACAATTACTACAAAATACACAGGTATTGAATTCTTTAAATTTGCCGATGTAATTGGAACACGAATAACATACGCTATGTAACTCAATATCATTGGCTGGTTTACATAATTGATCTATTTTGTAACGTCAGTTTGGGAGAACTGTTTTACCGAACATACAATTAGTAAGTTTTAATAAATTAGAAATGCCAGTTATAGATAAATGATTTTTCATAGAATATTTAAAAATCATCAATAACAATTCTGCCGAGCTGACAATATCATTCAATGCTACAGGTTTAAAAAATTCATCATTTTTTGTTAAATTTATTATTCTATTTGATAAGGTAACTTCAGTTGTTAAAAGTTTGGTTATTTCGTCATCGTTGCTGTACCACTCCTCAAATTTATCATAGTCGACGCCAACCCTTGCATTAACCTGAAAATAAATATAGAATTATTTATGTATAATATTAATTGATAAAGATAATCTATTTATGCTTCCTATTCGATCAATATATTGTGTAGAAAGGATGCGAAGTGGGCTTTTTTAGACCTTGTGTGGAGTTCGCAGTACGAGTTAACAAGCCCCCTTAGATGTACGGAATTTTGCGTTTTTCATGGTTATGAAGCGGGAGTAAATTGACCGTTTTCTTACCCGGACCCTTCTCACCTACCAATATTTAGAAATAGTAGTTTTCGTCACTAGGACGTAAAGTTTAACTTTACGCACGTATGGCGAACATTGATTTTAGTATGAAGTGGGCATAAAATTCTTTATTTTGTTTATTTTTTTGAGTGTTTTCTGTAAAACTTCCCGCACGTGTACAATGCGCAAGTAAGAAATGAGCACAGTGTGGATGAAGTTTTACTTTACGCACGAAAAATAGGAACAAAACTACTAATTTTACGCACAGTAGTAGGAAAAGGATATTTTACGCCAAATCAATAGTTGAATTTAACGTATCAAGTTTTAAAAAGAGCATTTTGACAAGTTAACTAGTATAGATAACCCACTTTCACACACACGTCCATACATTCACACATACACAGGCACCGAGAGTCACGCGCATCGAACACATACACACGCAAAGCCATACACTCTTATACACCGGCATACACGCTCTCACACACACACATACACGCACACACAGGTACACACACATGCGCACACACACACATGCGAACACACGCATGCACGCACATACACATGCGAACACACTTCCACACAAAAATTGGCGGAGCAAAATTAATTTTTTGTTCACCAACAATTTTTTTAAATAAATTATTAAACAAGTTTTTAAATGTTTTTAAGAAAATTTAAAAAAAAAAAACCGCTGCCAATTCATTGGCACGTAGCTTCCTCCAACTAAATTTATAGTTCCAATAGATAAAATATTATTTAAATATACAATGTTAATGCTTTTTTAAATATCTCGATAAATTTGTCGAAGGAGCAATTAAAAAATAATACAAAATATTGTGGATCTGAATAAGTTGGAATTGAGTACAGGGGAACTACAAAAGAAAAGTTTTATTTATATTTTAATTGTATTATTAAGGGGATGTCGTAGCCAAAATTTTGGAAAGGTCCTACTATACCGACAAATACATTTTTTGTTATAAATAAATAATTAAGCACATATCGAACAAAAGCTTTGTCAATAAGTGTTTTTACTATTATAACAAACACTTCAAACTTGAAATCTCGCCGATTGATGCTGCATTTTTGACAAACAACGAAAAATGTGGTCTGAGGTGGCGATAAGCCACAGACAACAGCGGAGGTTACTCTATCGCCTCTTACAAAGAAAATAAACAATTTACATTACAAATCGTTGTCAATACGTGTTCATTATACGATTTGGCACAGTCACGTATGTTCAGAAATACAACGAAGCAAACTATAAAAGAAAATAATGAAAAATACGACGCGAGGTGGGCCAAGTTCAATGACAGCCATGAAAACTAATGTTAACCGATACACGTCAGATGGCGCTTGCGGTAATTTCGTTTGCGTATTTCTAATTATACAATGAAAAATAACAAATATTTTGTTAATATAATATTATTTTACTTTTTATACACTGTTATGTAGAAGAGCAGAACAACAAATACAGCAAACTGCTGATGACTTATTGGCAAAACAATGCGTTGAAAAAGTTCTTCATGAAGGTAAGCTCAAAAATGCACGGAATAAGGAAATTGACGATATATTCTATGACAGTACCTCTGGTTCTGTTGGTAATATTGAATTTCCCGTGGAGCATGAATATCCGCAAGTAACATTGTCCACACGTGACGTAAATGATTGTAGTAATCAGTCTGTTCCAACATATATTGACGATTGTTCGAATAAAAAAGACGTGCAAAATAATTGTAATCGTAATAGTAGTAATATTTTATCACCATTGTTGGAAGGTCAATTGTCGGACAATAATGCCGACTACTCATCACAGATAAATAAAAGAAAAATACAAAATTATACTGACAGTTCAGGCACAAACCAGAACATTTTTTTTTTCTCCTTTTTTTATATTCTTTTTCGGTTTGTGTGCATTATTTTTTTGTTATTTCTGGGACTTTAAATTATTTTTTCATAACAATATTTAGGTAACAGATGAATTAAAATCTTGTAAAGAAAAACTTCGAAATATTAACGACTGCTGCGAAAGCTAGTGAAAAGAAATTTGCAAAAAGTCGAAAAATGGGAAGAAAATACGCAAAATTGATCGAAAATCATTAAATAAATATTGCAATAAGTTTCGAGATTTCGTTGAAGGAACACTTAATGGTCGCCGTATTGTTGATTTTGATTATTTTTGGCATGAAT